>JASDQU010586956.1:55733-73692 GCA_032191745.1 Picea mariana | reverse complement strand
AAGCAAGGGTTTGGACAAGGGGAACTTGATGAAGCTGTTGCACTCACATCTATGGTTGTAAGTTTTCTTCATTGTTGTTCTCATTAATATAATATGCTTGGCCTATTTCTTTCAAGTCTGTGTTTGATCTCACATGAATTTGTCTCTAATAGATAGATCTATTTCGAGCTAATCTTAGTAGAGTAGGAAGATGGTTGTGTCTTTGTTTGTCTACAAGGCTTATCGAGGAGTTTAAGATTGGAGATCAACTCGAACTGTGAAGGGACAAACACCGGTAAAAAGGTACTTCTTTTCTCCTTCCTCCTCAAACATTAGTTTATCTAGATCTAAAAGGAAGTCAGTGTCCATGTTAAGCACCTTCTGTCTTAAGAGTTAAGAGTCTAGCTCTCAAGAGGAGATCTCCATGTCCGCAGGGAGATTTTCCTTCAACAACAGAATATACTTGGTGTTGAATACCAAGTCTAAATATGAAAATATGAGTCAGAATTCAAATGAATTCTTCTTCATGTCAAGGTGGCTTCATTTTCCATTCACCAAATCTACTGTTAGTTCTATTCTAATGTTTGGTCATCTTTGGATCCTTCAACTCCTCATGATCTCTCTCCATATGAGATGTTTTGTATCTAGAAAAAGTAGCTTCTCCTTCTTCAGTATATGGATGTATACGATCATATATAAAACTTGGATAGTATACTCCATGTCTCATCTAATATATTTCCTCCTACAATCGTCACTATAGCTCCCTCAGGGTTATCACCTGTGACCTTCCTGGAACAAGAACAACAAGGGAGAAACAATAGACAAGAATAATACTGTTTATAATAATAAAACAATAGAGAGAACAATCGTCATAGTAGCTCCTTTAGAGCTATCACTTGTGACCTTCCTGAAACAAGGGTAAAAAGTAGGAAATACAATAATAAGGAATGATAGGAACACTCTTCTAGTGTTGTGATCAATCATTTATCCATGGTAACCTTGAAACAAAACAAGAAGTTTCTCCTAGAGGAGATGTTAGTTATATCTAGTGAATGATTACAATAAGCATATATCTCAATAGTGATCACATGCTACCAAGTATTCAACAATAATTTTTTTCAAAGATTGCTATCAAAACTATAGTGTTTAGCAATTATCAAACTTGATATGTGTAAATTTGAATCTTATCAATTTAATCAATCAAACCTGGAACCTGGAGTCTTGTCCTCAATAATCAGTG
This sequence comes from Picea mariana, assembly GCA_032191745.1. Classification (NCBI taxonomy): domain Eukaryota; kingdom Viridiplantae; phylum Streptophyta; class Pinopsida; order Pinales; family Pinaceae; genus Picea; species Picea mariana. Next base: position 72,473 of record JASDQU010586956.1, on the reverse strand, counting down.
TGTTTCTTTTCTTCTGAGTCTCCTTCACTCAAGATGATAAGTATTTTCTTTAACCTTTCCTCTGTACTAATACAATATGCTTATCTTGGCAGAAATATGAGTTAGAGAATAAACTCTATAATCTCAAATTTAATCAATCTAATACTTTTACTTTTAATTTTGACCAATGGTTAGTCTGATAACTTCAAAAGATCAAAATGCAACCTATATATTCATAATATTACAATAATTCCATAACAAGTAGAGGAATATCAAAGTAATCAAACCTGGGGTGCATAGTTCCTCTGAATGTGCTGGATTTGAGATCCCTCTGGATCTTCGATTGTTGTTTAGACAAAATATCCTTTCTCCCATAAATACCCTTTAAAATAATGATATAGTTTAAACATATGTAAGTACATACCTCTGAAAGTATCGACAGGTAGTGGCACCATCCGACAATAGTGGTAATAAATCACAAACCTTTAAAACTTCAAAGGTTTTTCAACTTGTAATTTAAAGGTAGCTAGAGATTTTCTAGGGTAAGGCACGCTAGGACAATAAAAAACAATCACAACACTTCACAAAATATTTCACTGCAACTGGAACTGCAAATGATGTTGGCATTGCAATTGGTGTTGCAATTGGAATCAAGGAATTGTCAATGCAACTGCAACTGATACTGCAAGTGCAACTCATATTGCAATTGCAACTAGTACAACAAGTGCCCCTGGTTCTGCAACTACAACTGCAACTTAGGGTTTTATGAGGAAACCCTAATTTCTCAAACTTCAAATTTTTCAATTATGATCTAGGCACTGGATGCGCCCTCCTAGGGTGAGTTCTTAAGTGTGGTTACTTTCTCCAACGTCCTCCTCAAACAAGGAAAACATCACACTTAGGGTTATGCAGAAACCCTAATTTTGCAGCAACTGCAATACTGAAACTTATTCTTGGAGAGAGAGTGCAGAAGCTAGACACTTCTTATAAACTGTGAGTTGGTGTCTTTCAAGCATGCTCTTATACCATGTTGAATTTTTACTTATACAACTAGCAATTACGATTCTTCTATATTATTATAATCATTTAGCACATTAGTTGCATAAATAAGATCACTTAAAGAGAGATAATAAAAAAAATAATAGAGACACATAGATTATCTTGGGAAAGCCTCATGGGGGAGAAAACCCAACAAAAACTTCCTCAATATATATAGACCAAATACCGAACAAAATATCCTCCTCTAATCCTTCACTAGGAAGAGTAGTGCACCACTTAACCCAGATATACCAAGAGATAGACCAAAAACCTTCTCAACGTCACACCTAGCTGCAGTAGCAGTTCCTCCAAGACTTGCACACTTCTTCATAGTTGCAGAGCTAGTGTGTGTGTCCAAACGAGGCACTGACCTCTCTTATAAATAGTGGTCTGGCCAACCTATAATTAGGTCTGGGCCGACCTGTCACTTTACCTTCTTAACTTACATTTAACTGTCAAGGCACAAAAGGGTCGACTTTTAAAAAGGCACAATAGGACTTAATTAATAAATATAATATAATAATATTATTCAACATTCCCTCTTATGTATAATATTATTCAAATTTACAATATTTCAACACTTCTACCTAACTTTTTCCTTCAGCGCGCACTGACCCATGAAAATTCACTAACTGTCTTCCTTTCTTCCATGCGTATTGTGTCGATTTGTCGCATGATTTTCTCCTGCACGATTCCTAAATTTGGTCCAAAACTATCCTAATCCAACATGCCCCCAACACTCACTTGTGGCTTATCCTGAGCCACTCAGTTTTGCTGCTAAGATACCTTCAGTGTCACAATGAGCTTCTCAAAAGTCTCCCTGGTAGTTGTGACCTTTTCCCTTGCTTCTTCCCGTGTCGATATTTTTTCTGCAGCCTACGTGGTGATAGGAGTCTACAACTTCTCTTCTCTCTCTTGCACTTATTGCTTCACCTTGCCTTGTACTACTGCGATTTCTTTTGTTACCTTGAATTATTCTTCTTGCAGTGGCTCTAACTTCTATGCCAGTGTCTGCTGCTCAGCCCTAATTTGATTTATATTCTGGTTTACTTTCCTTTTCTCCACTAAGGAAACCATCGTTTCCTTTGTTGGTAGAGTGTCCATCATGTCTTTAATTTTCTATGCCTTCCCTTGTGCATTATGTAGCTTCTAATCTAATGCTTTTAGTTCTTTATTCTCTAGTAGTGCAATTCGTACTTGTTTGCTTCCTTCATACAACTTCGCACATTATTCATCCATGCTCTTTATGATTTATACTATCATTGCAATTGTCGTCTCTCTCTACTCTCTTTCTTCTGGTGGCATACTCGATGTCTGGCGCACTTCCAAATAAATAATCTCTGCATGAAATCCCTCAATGGCTTCACTAATATTTGTGACTTGTTCTTCTAAAGGGGCATTTTCCTCCATAAACACTTATGAAATATTACTATAGACCCCCTGTACCACTTGTTTCAATATTTCTATCCTCTGTGAGGATTCATCCCTCTCCAACATAAGTTTATCGTATTCTTCATGTAGCACATCATTATCTGCAACTGTCTTAGTCAACTCCATCGACATTGAAACTGCATGCAATTGAATTTTCTGTGTGACGCACTCCTCCAAACTATGTAATACTTCTACGGGAAACTGAGACAACACCAAGTTGATATGACCAAGTTTCTTTGCAAGCTCCTAGAACTCTGTCGTAGGGAGCTCTAAAGCTCCTCCTTCTATCTTCATCACCCGACGCTCTCTTGATGCTACAAATGGGTGGGATTTCGTCAGTTGCACCTCTATTGTACTCTCTATCTGCTCTTGTTCTCCTATTCTAACTGGCGCTATCCTAGTTGTCTCCAAAATCTATTGAAGTGCAGCAATTTGTGCTTCCATGTCTAAGTGCATTTATTCTTGCTTCCGCACTGCTTGTTCAAAATCCTCATCACTAACCTACTTAACTTGATCTGTGATATTTTCTAATTCATCCTCCATTAATGCTTGAATGGCCACTTTCTTTACAACTTCCCACTTCTTTCACTGCTCCCCTCTTGGCCACCCAAGATTTTCTTTCATTTTCTCACCAAAAGGTGGTGGGACTTTGCACACATCTTCTTTTCCATTTCCTTTCTCTCCTTGTTCTTCTTATTCTTGATGTTTTTCTTGTTCAGTCTCCTTCTTTGGTTCTTTCTCTGGGATTTTCCACTCTTCCTCCCAATCATTTACTATTTGGATGATGTCCTACTCCATCACTCTGTAATGCATCGACAACCATTGGTAAGATGTTAAGATCCTGAATAGATATACAAATATAATCACCACAAATATTGAATACACAATAGATCCACAGAGCAATATAGAAGAAATCACACTTTATTATATGAAACCCTTGAGGTAGGGAAACATCATACAATGGATCATATTATGGAAGGAATTCTCTCATGTTCACTTGCCTCTTCGAGGGGGCATCCTCGTATTGCGATACCACTCACAATACAATACTTCTCTTCATGTCCCATTACATTGCTTGAACCCCTTTATATAGTGCTACCATCACCTAAGAACATTATAGAGGAGTACTCTTCAAGTAGAACCTTCTAAGAAGTTCTCTTACATTTATTATATCTAACTACCCATTTATTATATCTAACTACCATAGTGGGCCTTATTTAATAATATAGTGGATCTAGTCCACCTTACATTGAATGAACTTCACTATTATCACTATGGGCCATCTGGGTCCCCCCACTACCTCTATAGATACCTTACATTACATCCCTCTTATGAAAGCGTTGTCCTCAATGCTTGATGTACAACCATATACCAGGGCCCCATAGATAAGTGTGGACCATAGTGCTCAAGTAGACTAGAGAACCAAGGTCCCATTGAGAAATGGTAGCCACCATGCTGAATTATTCCAACCGCCATTGTAAACCAGGGTCCCATGTCCAATTGCTCATGTGAACCCCACATGGACGATATCAACACTCAATAACCAACTGAAAATGATGCTCCTAATACTGACACCTATCATGTGGATCCAAATAAGAATATTCATCCACATAGTGGGAAATGATCAAATATGAATATGGAAGGAACAATACCATTGTAGAATATGAAGGATGGATGCTTGTAACTATCTCTTGATGTGGGACATTGATGTTCTCTACAGAAGGTGGAGTAGAGTCATCAAATAAAATATGGAAGTGGTTGTCATCCTAGAAACGACAACTATCCATATACCAATCATTGCAATTGGCCTCAAAATCATACCAAGCATATATTTATTGATTATATTCATCCCTGAGGTCCTTCATAAGAAACCTCTCCTGCATGTTATCCAAAGAATCTTGAATACTATGAAAACTATCATTGAGGCCATCTACAAAGCCATCCAATTTATCATTCACTGTGTCAAACAATTGGGCTTTGAATGCTTTAGTAATATGTAGAATTTATTTGAGGGTTTGAGAAGAAATATTCATCTGAGTACCCTATGAAAATTTATGAACTCTGCAGTCCCACCATCGTCACAAAAAAACCCAAAAATAGAACAATAAATTACTACAGAAAATAGCAACATTTTCCGGAAAAACCCTGAAAAACTGTTGAATTTAAAATGCTCATAACTTCACTTCCCGGACTCTGTTGCGGTTGCTTTTTTTTTTGAAATTGGGTGAAATTGTGAGAGAAACTCATATAGGTAATTTGTTTTAAAAATTTTTTCCTCCATATGCTACAAAAAAACAAATCTCTCCTCCGTCCACGGAAAAAACCCCTGAAAAATTGCATATTTTAAAACTTCAATATCTTGACTTCCCAGACTCCGTTTCGGACGATATTTTTTTTGAAATTGGGTGTTTTTATGAGAGGAAATCAGATATACAACTTTTTTTTTTGAAAAATTTGGCACAGAAATATACCGAAAATTTCTGGAATGTCGCGACCCTCTTTTTTCTTCTCCAAAAAAAAATCTGCAAAAATAAAAAATATTCGCCCAGAATGTTTGCCAAGGAAAGTGCTCTGATACCACTTGTTAAGAACCTGAATAGATATAAAAATATAATCACCACAAATACTAAATACACAATAGATCTATAGAGCAATATATAAGAAATCACATTTTATTATATCAAAACTCTTGAGGTAGGGAAACACCATACAATGGATCCTATTATGGAAGGGATCCTCTCCTGTTCACTTGCCTCTTCGAGGGAGAATCCTCCTATTGAGCTACCACTCACAATAAAATACTTCTCTTCATGTCCCATTACATTTCTTGAACCCCTTTATATAGTGATACCATCACCTAAGAACATTCTAGAGGATGAATCTTCTAGAAGTAGAACCTTCTAAGAAGTTCTCTTACATTTATTATATCTAACTACCCATTTATTATATCTAATTACCATAGTGGACCTATTCCACCTTACATTGAATGGCCTTCATTATTATCACTATGGGCCCTCTGGGCCCTCCCACTACCTCTCTAGTTACCTTACATTGCACCTTACATAAGATGGATCCTTCTTCGCGTAAATATAGATATGATGCATCCCTTCCTTAAACCACACAATACCTTTATATACTTCAACAATATATGGTGGAATGCGCTACATTTCCTCGATGCATTTCCGAATAGTCTCTTTGTAAATATAGAAAATAACATTATTATCCATCTATTGATCCTTATGTGCAAAATTCCATAAAGACATATATCTCGCTACCAAAAATGGTTTATGGATTCGTTCCAAGAACTGCATCTCTTCAGACTTCTTCCATGCAATCAATGCTATCAATATTAATAACCAGGCATAGTGGAAATCTGTTTCTTTCTCTTGTGCCTCCCTACAGTCCATAAAAAATAATAGACCAAAAAGGTCGACTAGTTTATCATTACTCTTGCTACACACTTCTTCGTTGTTGCTATGGCTCCTACTGGTACCTGATCTTTGCGACATTTTCTCAGTATCTTACATACCAACACTTGTGTCGCAAACCTTACTATATCATCAATGATTCTTTCTACATAGATCCCATACTTCTCCTTGATCCTCTATGATAGTGCTTTCTCCTTGGCCTTGTCCATGAATAATGGAAAAGGGTCCTCGTCTTGTTTAGGTAATCTTGTGGTCCATGCAATCAACTGTGTATATATCGACACGACTTTGTCTAGCCATAGGAATCCTCCAAGAACACAACTAAGCAACAACTTAACACATTTGTTGATTTCTGTGCTCAAACCAAAATGGGGTATCTCCAATAGATTTATAATCCCTTCTCACTGAAACCCTGTCGCCCATTCCTTTGGCTAGAGTGTCATTACCAGTGATCCGGGTCTCATTACTATGCACAAAAAGTTGTGGGGTGCTAGCTCTGGAAAATTCTTTGCATTTGATAGGTCATGGTTCGAGTATCTCAAAATCTCTATTGCTTCTAGCATGCCACCCTCGAAAATGACCCCAAGGGGAATCATTGGTGTCACCATGGTATACTTGGCTTCCTTTTGTATTCTAATCGGCTTCATTGTGGGTTTTCTCGATGATACATGCGGTTGGGGAAAGTTTACTGGCTACTCCACACTTAGGGATTCTTCTTGAACTAGCATTGCGACCAACTTACAGTTTTGTTTCTTCATCTCTGATGTAGATGCTACTCCCTTAGGTGGCACCATAACTCTATGTGCTTCAACTGTATTCTATAAAATCTCTTGGCTCTTACACAACTATTTGGATCTCCTCTCTGTTCTCTTCAACTGTCAAGAAACAATAACCTTTACTCACTGTCCCTTTATTTAGTTTTATAACCCACTGCCAACTATTATCTTCTTCTTCACTCCCAAACCCATTGTCTAATCCAAATGTACCCACATTCAATTGCTTCCATACCTTTTAATAAATTCAGATTATTTTGCAGATCATTGTCTAGATCTTTCCAGTCTGTCACGATCTTGTCTCTGCTTTCCATTTATGACTACGCGTCTCCACTACTTCACCATTATGACCACTCTTTAATTATGTTCTTGTCATGTGTGTTATTTAATACTTTTCTCATCCTTTGCATTGATATTTCTCGCACTTCAATCCTCCTTCCTACACACAATCTCTGCGACATTTTCTGTTTTTATCTCCTTACTAGTTTAACCTTATGTATAAATTCAACCTTCAAATTCTTTTATTGGTTTTCTTCTTTTAATTTTCTTTCTATAATACACTATAATAAAATTACTATGGTGCACATACTTCACACTCATACTAGTGTGAAAAAGTACGACTGTCCCTATACAGTTTCAGTCGACTACCATTAACTAGTCCTTCCACAACTTCTCCATTCATTTTCTCCAACTAAACAACACCTACATTTGTCACAAACCTGATCACATATGGACCTAACCAATGCATATGAAACTTGCCAGGGTGTTGCAAAAACTTTCTATCGTAGAGAAAAACTAAGTCTCCTGTCTATAATTTCTTCTGTTTAATGTGCCTAGCATGCCATGCTTTCTCACATTTTTTATTCCTAAAATTTCTAATGGAAACCTACAAAAAACTAGTTCTCTTCCATCTCTACTAGCTCTGGCAGTCTCTTCTCCACTACGCCAGAATATGTAAGCTATGTCAGCGCAACAATGCGCATACTCGAAACAATAAATTACATAGTCATAACTTCTTCCTGGCCATACACTAATCTAAATGGGGTATGTCTTGTCATCTTCCTACTTGTAGTCCTTATGCCCATAACACTGTTGGAATCCTCAAGTCCCAGTTGTCTTGGCTTACATTACACACCTTCGTTAGTGCATGCTCTAGGATCTTATTAAATTCTTCCACTGTTCCATTTGCTTGAGGATGATACAATGTGCTCTTTTGATGATGAATATGAAACTCCTCTGTCAAAGATGCAATCATATTATTCAGAAAGTGAGTTCCCTGATCACTCATAAGTATTCTAGGGCATCCAAACATTATCACCACATTTTCAAACAAAAACTACACACTTGTCTTCTCACAACTGTCTTCGCATTGAAATCTCTAACTGGTTCTGCTCTATCCCACCTGGTCAAGTAATATGTCACAATAATGATGTATCTAGATCCTGACCTATTTTTTGGTGGATTAATTGGTCCAAAAGAATGAATGTCCCATTTATCAAAATCGTGTAATGTCACTTGCAGTACTAATGACATATCGTCTCTCCTAGAAGGCTTCCAAAGTCATTGATAGACATCACAGGTGTGATCGAATTCTTTCTCATCCTTATGAAAGGTGGGCCACCATAGTCATGCAAGTAACATATTCTAAGTTGTCTCTTTTCCTACATAATGGCCTCCTGCAAACCCTTCATGTGATTCTAACAATATCATATGTCTTTCATGCTCCAATACACATNTACTATTTGCTTCTTCTGTGCAACTGTAAACTTAGGTGGGGCTACTCCTATGCTCAATAACTGGACTATATCTGTAACATAGTCACCAACCATCTTAATTGCAAATAAGTGTGCATCTGGTAGATTGTCATCCACGTTTCCTACATCTTCCCTTGATAGTATGTGCGATAAGTGATCAGGTCTTCAATCAAATTCCCCTGGTTTCACAATTACCTCAAAGTCATATTCCTTAAACAATAATAGCCATCTTCATATTCTCCCCCCCAAAACTGGCTTATTGACAAGGTATCTCAATGCAAAATGATATGTGTACATTTTAAAGTGTGAACAGAACAAGTAACATCTAAAAGTATACAATTCATACACCATTGCTAATCCTTCACATTCTGTGGTAGTATAGTTTTGTTTTGTAATTGGCAACTTCCTGGTTGCAAATGTAATGGGATGATATATATCTCCTTCTCCTGGATGAGATAACACTGCGCCTAAATCTACAGATAATGCATCCACGTGAACATGAAACTCCTTCTTCCAATATGGAAATATCCAAATCGGTGTGGTAATCAATTTCTACTTCAAAGTATCTAAACCTTTCTGACATTCCTCATTCCATTGAAACTTGTTCTCCTTCTTTAGAAATTTTTGCATCGGGGTTGTGATCTGCACATATCCCTTATTGAACTTCCTATAGTACCCTGTATAACCCAAAATTTCTCATAATTATTGCACTAAAGTTGGTGGTGGTAAATCAACAATCACGATAATCTTCGTAGGATCTACCAACAATCCTTTCTTATACACTACATGTCCCGGTAAGATACCAAACGATGCACAAAAAATGCACTTCTTCAAATTCAAAGATATATGAAACTTCCTACACCTATCCAACATCAAATATAAAGTATCAAAATGATATTTCAACAAGCTAAACACCATCCAATCATCTAAGTATACTTCTAAGAACTTATGAATGAATTCTTTAAATGCTACTACAACAACTCTGAGGAATAATGCTAGTGAATTATTCAATCCAAAAGGCATCACTATGTACTAGTAATATCCCCATTCCAATGAAAATGTGATATTATATCTATCTTCCTATGAAATATTGATTTCATGATACCCTAAAAATCCATCAGTGAATGAATAAGCTTCATGTCCTCCTACATTCTTCAATACTTCATCTATAAATGGAGTTGGAAATGTATCATGTAAGAAAGCATCATTTAATTTCCTCAAACCTGCACAAATTTTGATCCCTCCTATCTTCCTATATTGAACTACCATTGGACTAATCCACTTTGATTCTCCAACAGGTTCAATAATTCTAGCATCCAACATCCTGTCTATCTCTACTTTCACCTTTTTCTTATACACTGGGTTCAATCTGTATGGTATCTACTTCACTATCTTAGCATCTGGCTTTAAGGGGATCTTCATATCTCCTAACTCCCTAACGATCCCTTTCATATTTGAAAATGCAGTCGGAAACAAGTCCTGATATTCACGCAGTAAATCAACTATATTGATTCTGAGAAGGAATTGACAATGGGAAGGACGACATGAAACGTTAAGAATTATGAGAAATGTCCAACACATGATATAACTTCCCTTTAACATAAGCACGACAAAAAAGTTACTTGGGAAGCATAGACTCAAGAATGGACAATGACATAAGTCTGTGACATAGGAGGCATCAACACAGTCTCCATAATGACTAGAAGAATAACCATTCTGAGGAATAAAGACTGAATGAACAAGGTTGAGTTTCCCATATCCATACTAAAAACCCAATTTACTAAGACATAGACTCAAAACTAGTGTTTTGTTCAAGAGAGACATGAATGTTGCCAAACATATACTGAGAACTCGATTCTTTCCCATCCTCTTTTTTTATATTTGATTTTTTTTTTGTCTTTTTCAATATGATAAATCCCGAAAAAGAATAAAATAATTTTAAAATACAATGGAAGAAACGAGTGTCACAGGAAAGTAAACTAGTTCCAAGCACATGAAACATACCTATGCTTAATGCAAGGAACATGTGTAGGATATGGATACTTTGGGGGATGTTTCCTCCAGGGATACACGTGTTAAGTTGTAAGGGAAATAGATGCAAAGGTTGGAAATTGAAGAGAATGATAAGCAACAGGCTATAAGACAACAAGTTGAAGCAGACATTAGGCTCAAAAGAAAAAGTAGAAAAATGCAATGCAATATTACAACTTAACAGATAAACATGGGAGCCCCATGTGTATTGGCCATAAGAATACTAAGAAGAATACATGTGGATTCTATGCAAAGTTATGGTGGGACTAAATAGGGCTCTCAAGCCTACATAAAAAATTCAGCATGGGCATCAAATGGCTAGCAATGCACTAACTAGGGAACCCATAAAAATAGAAGGCTCTACCATGTAAGGTATGACACTTGTAATAAAAAAGGAAGGTTTTTGTCAGAATTTAGTAGGATTTATCCTAAGGTAGATATTAAAATGACACCGGTAATGCAAAGTACAAGGAAAAAGTGTCCTATGTTATATGCCAACAATAAAAGAAATACCTACCAAAAGAGTCAAATGTGGACGATTATGCTAGAAAAATGGTTAAACGACACTATTGTTCGTCATCAAAATTGAAAATTTTCAAATCCAAAGTCTATCCATAGGTTAAGGATTAGTCTACCAAGTAAAATTAATCAATGAAGACTCCAAACTATGTGAAAGTGGGTATTAAAAATGTTTAAATAGTAAAAATCTCAATTTTTACCTTACCATTTTTCATTTTACCCCAAATTGTGCATTTTTAGAGAACAAATCCCTCAAAGTTTGATGGAGGATTGCCAGAGATATGCCCATCAAAATTAGAAATGATTTAGACCAGGTAGGAGGTCATCTCCTGGTCTTTAGCTTTCACCATTCAATTTTTTTATTTAGCCAAAAATTGAGTTGGGGAAGCTCATTTAAAGTTATGGGGAGCACATACATGCTTATCCTTCTCATGGGTAGCATATATGGTCCCTATACACACCTTTCAATAAGGTATAACATGTAGATGAAGAAATTGATAATCAAGTAGTAGATTACCCGGAGGTAATGGATGCACTTCGGAATTGTGGCCTATGGAATTTTTTCACTTTGGGAAACATGAGGGTAGAAAAATAATTACTGTAGGTGTTAATAGGATACTGGAACCCAGACAATGATGCATTTATGCTGGATGTCCAATCTCTTAAGATATAGTTTGAGGACATATACTTCATAAAAAACCTCTCCTAACAAGGGGAGACAATAAACTAAAGAATCTGAGGTAGAGGTGACATGCCTATTGACTAGTACATTATCACTTACTATGCCCCAGATATCCAAAAAGTGGGTACACTATCACTTATTTTGACAACGTGCTCAGATTGTTAGTATATTGGTGTCATGGGATAAAATACTTTTAAGGATTTCATTTGGTACATTATATGTTGTGCTTCCAATCAATATGATGTGTGCTATATCCCTTGCAATTTTTCTCTCTCAAACCCTAGTGGGGATGGAGAATGGAAATATGATAGTGTTGTTAGAAAAATATCTCCAAGAATGGTCTCAAAGAATACAAGATATTAAAGAGGTAATCACTAAATCTAAGGAGACATATATTATTGGGACCACATACCCTTTCATCAAGGAAGAATATAATCAAGAAAGATACCCTTGGTATGATTTGGAGGATGATTGTCATGATTGGTATATGGATAGTTGTCATTTCTGGGATGGAAACTACTTTTATTTTATGCTTGATGACACTACTCCGCCTTATGTAGAGAACATCATGGAGGGAGATAAGGAGATACATGACTCAAAGGACCACCATGATGAATAATCCAATCCAAACAAATGGAGAGCTAAGGATGATGGATATCACCACCCACGCCACCTAGAAAAGAAACAACCATCAAAGCAAGTGCGTAGGAACCAACAAACTTGTTTTGGACAAACATGGCACTAGAAAAGCAAATAGCTAAGAGGCACATGGAGGCATATAAAAAATTCATGGAGATAGCATACTAGCACAATAAGGAGCAATCATATTATAGATCAAGGTGGCAAGGAAGCAGTTGGACATCATGTTCGTATTTCACTAGGATGGATGGATGCACATGCTTCATACTAGTGGGATATATTGCTTAGTCGATCATATTGTATGGTTACTAGTGGGATATATTGCTTAGTCGATCATATTGTATGGTTTCTTCCCATTTTTCGAGGATGAAACATGTGAAGGAGGGTGGAATGTAGTATACCTATGGGGTAAAATGGTGTACCTATGGAGCTACCCAATGGAGACAATAATAGATATGTTGCTATGTATTATTATGTATGGAGGACATTTTTAGTAAATAAGACCCATGTAGTAGTGTGAATGAAATGAATTTAAGAAGGATTACTATAAGGCTCCACCTACTAGAATGTTCCTTCTCTAGAATGTTTCTAGGAGGTGGATAATACTATAAATTTGTAGAATTAATGTAATGGAGATATAGTGAAGAATATTGTACTTGTAGCAAGTAAGTATTTTTTGGGAGTGTTTTCTTCCTTAAGGAATAATATATGGTGTTACCCTGCCTCAAGGGTTTTCTCTACATGATTGTGTTGATTCTTGTGTGTGAATGATTTGGTTTATTTTTTAATTTAAGGATTTATCTTCTATATTATATTTTCAGATCCAAGATACATAAGATTTGGTATCAAAGCCCTTTCTGGGACAAAAGAGGGCAATTGTTTTTTTCCTTTTTGCATAATTCTCAATGGAAAAAAATGGTGAAATATTTCAGATTAATTGATTAAACTTTCTGAGAGTAATTTTCAAAAACCAATTGGATATTTGAGTTTCTCTTGGAAAAATACCCAATTTTAAAAAATCTTCCAAAAACGGAGTCTGGGAAGTGAAATTATTGGAAATTTAAAATTAGTTAATTTAGGGTTTTTTCTTAATGGTTACATGGACTGTAGATATGATATCTTTTGACAAGGTGCTTAGATTGTCACTAGAACAATGCCAATGGATAGAATAATTTTCAGGGGTTTCATTTGGTATATTATATTTTTTTTATTCTAATCAATATGTAGTGTGTTATAGCCCTTGCAAATTTTCACTCTCAAACCTTAATGGGCATGTAGAATGGAAATATGATAACGTTGTTAGAAAAAGATCTCCAATATTGGTATAAGGGAATCTAAAATATTAAAGAGAGGATCGCTAAATTTAAGGAGGTTTGTATTATTGGGACCGCATATCCTTGCATCAAGGAATAATATAATCGAGAAAAATATGCTCGATATCATTTTGAGGATGATTGTGATGATTGGTATATGGATAGTTGTTATTTCTGGGATGACAACTATCGTGGAGGGATCCAAGGATCTACATGACTCAAAGGACCACCATGTTGAAGAATCAAATCCCAACAAACTAATAGCTAAGGATGATGTATATCACCACTCACACCACCTATACAAGAAATAATCATGAAGGCAAGGGCATGGGAATCAACAAACTTATTATGGACAAACATGGCGCTAGAAAAGAAACCAGTTGAGAGGCACATGGAGGCATAACAACAATGCATGGAGATATCAAAGTAGCACAACAATGCGCAATCAGGTCCCATATTAAGGTGGATAGGAAGCAATTGGAATTAATGCTCATATTTCACTAGGATGGATGGATGCTCATTCTTCATATCAATTGGCTACATTGTTTAGCCGATAATATTTTATATTTTCTTCCCACATTTTGAGGAAAAAACATGTGAAGGGGGATGGAATTCAGTATACCTAGAGGGCTGATATGGGGTACCTAGGGAGGTACCCAACGAGAATAATAATAGATATGTGGTTATGTATTGTTATGTATGGAGGCCATTTCTAGTAAATAAGGTCCATGTAGTAGTATGAAAACAATGAATGTAAAAAGGTTTACTAGAATGTTCTACCTACTAGAATGTTCCCAAGAGGTAGATAATACTATAAATAATTAGAAGCAATGTAATGGAGATATGGTGAAGAATATTGTAATTGTAGCAAGCAAGTATTTATTGGGAGTGATTTCCTTTCTTAAGGAATAATATATGGTGTTACCCTACCTCAAAGGTTTTTTTCTACATGATTGTGTTGATTCTTGTGTGTGAATAATTTAATTTATTGTTGAAGTTAAGGATTTCTATTTTAGATCATATTTTCAATTCTAAGGTACACAAGAGAGGTACATGATAAATTTGAAGGGGCTTGTCGCTATAGGGCACAACTTGAAGGATCTATGTTGGAGGAGTACATTGTATATGATTCATTATATTATACTAGTGAGTACATGAAACAACTTGATGACACCCCAACATGAATTATTTGGGATGACTAGCATGATGAGGACAAAAAGGAATGGGATCTACTACAAAAAAATGTAAGAAGGAGAAAGATAACAAGTAGTCTACTTTTGACATAAAGAGTAATCTATCTTGTGATGTTTTAGTTTAATGAAACGATTTTATTCACACTTGATAATATTAATATAATTTGATAGTATTTGTTATTTCATAAAAAGTAAAGGAATAAAAAAAATTATAAATGGATTTTATTGATAAAATTTCCTAAAGGAAACTCAATCATGGCTCGCATTGTATGAAGAAAAAAATAACAAAATGGGAGAAAAACGAGAAATAATTCAAAATGTTGAGTGGGACAACCACACCTTACCTTAGCCATTTAAAAGATAATATATTAATGACGGCTCTAAGAAGGACTAAGATGTCACAAAGGTTCCCACAAAATTCGAACCAATAACCAAATGGGGACTAAACCCCATACTGACAAACTACCCTACTACTTAGAGCTATATAATCTACACCTACATGAAAAATAATATGGACTAAACTTAGGAATCAATACAATTTTTTAGTTATTTGTTTATTTTATATTATATTTAATGTTTGATTTATGAGATAAAATGTATAAAATGTTTTTTTTGTTTATTTATTCATTTATATTTTATGTTTGATTTATGAGATATACTCTTCTTATTGTTCAATTTGTTAGATATATGACAGTCTTGTGATAGCATTTTTATAGGTTTAGTCATGTTAAACATCGGAATATGAAATTAGAAGGAAAATTAAGATACAATGAAACAATATAGAAAATGTTGTAAGTGGATTTCTCATTTGTTTTTTTACATAAAAAGTGGGATACATTTATTCAAAGTAATGTTAATATATTAACTTATTTTTATTTTGGTAAGTTAGTTCATTGTATTATCTTCTATATTCAAAATTAATATTACATCCCAGGGAACCTGATAAAGGGTTGTCAACAAAGATATCGAAGTTGGAGAAAGATCCCTGTATAAGCGATCTGTTCCATGAGTTTAGTGTTCATAATGACATTCCATCTGTGGAGCTTTCAAACAAAAATGATATATATATATATATAAAAGACATGTATCGTATTTTTATTTTTTAACTTACATGTATCTCATAAAAATTATAATTTTTATGTGACACCGTATTTTCTTAAAGTATTATTATTGTATTAAATGTGAAAGAAAATTAAAAACATGATAACGAAAAATAAAATGTACATGTTCTCTTTAATTTTTATTTGACACCGTATTTTCTTAAAGTATTATTATTGTATTAAATGTGAAAGAAAATTAAAAACATGATAATGAAAAATAAAATGCACATGTTCTCTTTTAACATTTGCATAATTGGTAACTTCAAATTTAACAATATGCTATTAAAAATTAAATTAAATTTTCTATGCATTAATTGTTATATTATTAATCAAGTTCATGTGCATAATGATTATAATTCATAATCAAATTATTTTTAATAATGATCATATAAAGATCAAATAATTATAATTAATCAGTTTATTTCAATAATGAGAATATAAGATCAAATAATTATAATTAATCAATTTTATTTCTATAATGATGATGATGATGATTAACGTCCATTAAGATCGAATTGGTTTATCGGATCTTAAGAGGGTAAGTGATTACTTGTGATTCTTCAGAATTTTATTTCTATGTTGGAAAAGCATTACGAGAAGTTTTCCAAAATCACCATACTTTTGTTGAGTTAAGATGTTAGGAAGGTTGGTAGTGTGATAAATATTTTGAAAATGAGATCTAATATGGGTATAGGCTGGACAATCTAAGAGAAAGTGCTTTTCATCTTCAACCTTCTTAGTGTCAGAAAAGTGACACACTCTTTCATCCCATGGAATTTTAGGAATTGACCCCATAAAATATAAGATCAAATAATTATAATTAATTATTTAACATGTAATAATAATTACTTTATCTAAAA
>JASDQU010586956.1:22821-40135 GCA_032191745.1 Picea mariana | reverse complement strand
CAATAGGAGGATTCTCCCTCAAAGAGAAGTGAATAGGAGAGGATCCCTTCCATAATATGATCCATTGTATGGTGTTTCCCTACCTCAAGGGTTTTGATATAATAAAGTGTGATTTATTATATATTTCTCTGTGGATCTATTTTGTATTCAGTATTTGTGGTGATTATATTTTTAGATCTATTCAGGTTCTTAACAAGTGGTATCAGAGCACTTTCCTTGGCAGACATTGTGGGCGAATATTTTTTATTTTTGCAGATTTTGTTTCGGAGAAGAAAAAAAAGGGCCGCAACATTCCACAACTTTTTGGTATATTTTTGTGCCAAATTTGCAGACAAAGGTTGTATATTTGAGTTCCTCTCATAAAAACACCAAATTTAAAAAAATAAATCGTCCGAAATGGAGTCCGGGAAGTCAATATATTGAAGTTTTAAAATCTGCAAATTTTCAGAGTTTTTTTCGCAGACAACGACACGACTTTTTTTTTTTTAAATTTCTGTAGAATCTAAAGGCCGAATTTCCCCAAAAAAACCGATATGAGTTCCTCTCACAATTTCACCCAATTTCAAAAAAAAATCAGTCAAAACGGAGTCCGGGAAGTGAATGTGTGAGCATTTTAAATTCAACAGTTTTTCAGGGTTTTTGCAGAAAACGCCACTATTTTCTGCAGTAATTTATTGTTCTATTTTTGGGTTTTTTTGTGATGATGGCGGGAATGCAAAGTTCATAAATTTTCATAGGGTTCTCACATCACTATTTATTCTCAAACCCTCAAAGAATTCTACATATTACTGGATAGCTTTGTAGATGGCCTCAATGACAAATTGGATGGCTTTGTAGATGGCCTCAATGATAGTTTTCGTAGTATTCAAGATTCTTTGGATAACATCCAGGAGAGGTTTCTTATGGAGGACCTTAGGGATGAATATAATCAAGAAATATATGCTTGGTATGATTTTGAGTCCAATTGCAATGATTTTTATATGAATAGTTTTTGTTTCTAGGATGACAACCACTTCCATATTTTATTTGATGACTCTACTCCACCTTCTATAGAGAACATCAATGTCCCACATCGGGAGCTAGTTACAAGCATCCACCCTGCATATTCTACAATGGTATTGTTCCTTCCATATTCATCTTTTATCATCTCCCACTATGTGGATGGATATTCTTATTTGGATCCACATGATAGGTGTCAGTATTGGGAGCATCATTTTCAGTTGGTTATTGGGTGTCGATATCTTCCATGTGGGGTTCACATGAGCAGTTGAACATGGGACCCTAGTTTACAATGGTGGTTGGAATACTTCAACATGGTGGCTACCATTTCTCAATGGGATCTTGGTTCTCTAGTCTACTTCAGCACTATGGTCCACACTTATCCATGGGACCCTGGTATATGGTTGTACATCAAGAATTGAGGACAATGCTTTCATAAGAGGGATGAAATGTAAGGTAGCTAGAGAGGTAGTGGGGGGGACCAGAGGGCCCATAGTGATAATAGTGAAGGCCATTCAATGTAAGGTGGATTAGGTCCACTATATTATTAAATAAGGCCCACTATTGTAGTTACATATAATAAATGGGTAGTTAGATATAATAAATGTAAGAGAACTTATTAGAAGGTTATACTTCTAGAAGATTCCTCCTCTAGAATGTTCTTAGGTGATGGTAGCGCTATATAAAGGGGTTCAAGCAATGTAATGGAACATGAAGAGAAGTATTGTATTGTGAGTGGTATCTCAATAGGAGGATGCCCCCTCGAAGAGGCAAGTGAATAGGAGAGGATCCCTTCCATAATAGGATCCATTGTATGGTGTTTCCCTACCTCAAGGGTTTTGATATAATAAAGTGTGATTTATTCTATATTTCTCTATGGATCTATTGTGTATTTAGTATTTGTGGTGATTATATTTGTAGATCTATTTAGGTTCTTAACATATTACCAATGATTTTCGATGCATTACAGAGTGATGGAGCAAGAAATTAGCCAAATAGTAAATGATTGGGATGAAGAGTGGAAAATCCCAGAGACAGAACCAAAGAAGGAGACTGAACAAGAAAAACATCAAGAATAAGAGGAACAAGGAGAGAAAGGAAATGGCAAAGAAGACGTGTGCAAAGTCCCACCACCTTTTGGTGAGAAAAGGAAATAAAATCTTGGGTGGCCAAGAGGGAAGCAGTGAAAGAAGCAGAAAGTTGTAAAGAAAGTGGCCATTCAAGCATTAATGGAGGATGACCTAGAAAATATCATAGATCAAGTTAAGTAGGTTAGTGATGATAATTTTCAATGAGTAGTGTGGAAGCAAGAATAAATGCACTTAGACATGGAAGCACAAATTGTCGCACTTCAACAGATTTTGGAGACAACTAGGATAGTGCCAGTTAGAAAAGGAGAACAAGAGCAGATAGAGAGTACGACAGAGGCGCAACTGACAAAATCCCACCCATTTGTAGCATTAGGAGAGCATCGGATGATGAAGATAGAAGGAGGAGATTTAGAGCTCCCCATGACAGAGTTCCATGAGCTTGCAAAGGAACTTATTCATATCAACTTGGTGTTATCTCAATTTCCCGTAGAAGTATTACATAGTTTACAGGAGCGTGTCACACAGAAAATTCAATTGCATGCAGTTTCAACGTCGATGAAGTTGACTAAGGATGTTGTAGATAATTATGTGCTACAAGAATAATACGATAAAATTATGTTGGAGAAGGATGAATCCGCACAGAGGATAAAATATTGAAACAAGTGGTACAGGGGGTCTATAGTAATATTTCATAAGTGTCTATGGAGGAAAATGCCCCTTTAGAAGAACAAGTCACAAATATTAGTGAAGCCATTGAGGTATTTCGTGTAGATATTATTTATTTGGAAGTGTGCCAGACATCGAGTATGCCACCGAAAGAAAGAGAGTAGAGAGAGAAGATAGTTGCAATGACAGTAGAAATCATAAAGAGCATGGATGATTAATGTACGAAGCTGTATGAAGGAAGCAAACAAGTACGAATTGCGCTACTAGAGAACAAAGAACTAAAAGAATTAGATCATAAGCTACATAATGTGCAAGGGAAGGCATAGAAAATTAAAGACACGATGAACACTCTACCAACAAAGGAAACGATGGTTTCCTTAGTGGAGAAAAGGAAAGTAAATTAGGAGATAAATCAAATCAGGGCTGAACAGTAGACGTTGACATAGAAGTTAGAGCCACTGCAAGAAGAATAATTCAAGGTAACAAAAGAAATCGCAGTAGTACAAGGCAAGGTGAAGAAAGAAGTACAAGAGAGAGAAGAAAATTTGTAGACTCCTATCACCATGTAGGATGCATGAAAAATATTGATGTGGGAAGAAGCAAGGGAAAAGGTCACAGCTACCATGGATACTTTTGAGAAGCTTATTGTGACACTGAAGGTATCTTAGTAGCAGAACTGAGTGGATCGGGATAAGCCACAAGTGAGTGTTGGGGGCATGTTGGAATAGGATATTTTTGGACCAAATTTAGGAATTGTACATGAGAAAATTGCGCGAGAAATCAGCAAAGAAGCAGTATGCATGGAAGAAAGGAAGACAGTTAGTGCATTTTCATGGGTCAGTGTACGCTGAAGGAAAAATTTAGTTAGAAGTGTTGAAATATTGTAACTTCAAAGAATATTCTACATAAGACTGAATGTTGAATAATATTACTATATTATGTTTATTAATTAGGCCCTATTGTACCTTTTTAAAAGTCAGCCCTTTTGTGCCTTGACAGTTAAATATAAGTTAAAAAGGTAAAGTGACAAGTCGGCCCAGACCTAATTATAGGTTGGCCAGACCACTATTTATAAGAGAGGCCAGTGCCTCATTTGGACACACACACTAGCTCTGCAACTATGAAGAAGTGTTCAAGTCTTGGACGAACTGCTACTGCAGCTAGGTGTGACATTGAGAAGGTTTTTGGTCTATCTCTTGGTATATCTGGGTTAAGTGGTGCGCTACTCTTCCTAGTGAAGGAGTAGAGGAGGATATTTTGTTCGATATTTGTTCTATCTATATTGAGGAATTTTTTGTTGGGTTTTCTCCTCCATGAGGGTTTCCCAAGATAATTTGCGTGTCTCTATTATTTCTGTGATTACCTCTCTTTAAGTGATCTTATTTATCCAGCTAATGTGATAAATGATTATAATAATATAGAAGAATCCTAATTACTGGTTGTATAAGTAAAAATTTAACATGGTATAAGAGCATGCCTGAAAGACACCAACTCACAGTTTATAAGAAGTGGCTAACTTCTGCACTCTCTCTCCAAGATTCAGTTTCAGTATCACAGTTGCTGCAAAATTAGGGTTTTTTCATAACCCTAAGTGTGATGTTTTCCTTGTTTGAGGAGGACGTTGGAGAAAGTAACCACACTTAGGAACACACCCTAGGAGGGCGCATCCAGTCCTTGGATCATAATTCCAAAATTTGAAGTTTGAGAAATTAGGGTTTCCTCATAAAACCCTAAGTTGCAGTTGTAATTGCAGAACCAGTTGCACTTGTTGTACCAGTTGCAGTTGCAGTTGCATTGACAGTTCCTTGATTCTAGTTGCAACACCAATTACAATGCCAACACAATTTGCAGTACCAGTTGCAGTGAAAGATTTTGTGAAGTGTTGTGACTTATTTTTATTTTCCTAGTGTGTCTTACCTTAGAAAATATCTAGCTACCTTTAAATTACAAGTTGCAAAACCTTTGAAGTTTTAAAGGTTTGTGATTTATTACCACTATTGTCAGATGGTGCCACTACCTGCCGATACTTTTAGAGGTATGTACTTGCATTTGTTTAAACTATATCATTATTTTAAAGGGTATTTATGGGAGAAAGGATATTTTGTCTAAACAACAATCGAAGATCCAGAGGGATCTCAGATCCAGCACATTCAAAGAAACTATGCACCTCAGGTTTGATTACTTTGATATTCCTCTACTTGTTATGGCATTATTGTAATATTATGAATATATAGGTTGCATTTTGATCTGTTGAAGTTATCATACTAACCATTGGTCAAAATTAAAATTAAAAATACTAGATTGATTAAAGTTGAGATTATAGAGTTTCTTCTCTAACTCATATTTCTTCCAAGATAAGCATATTGTCTTAGTACAAAGGACAGGTTGAAGAAAATACTTATTATCTTGAGTGAAGGAGACTCATAAGAAAAGAAACACACTGATTATTGAGGAAAAGACTCCAGGTTCCAGGTTTGATTGATTAAATTGATAAGATTCAAATTTACACATATCAAGTTTGATAATTGCTGAACACTATAGTTTTGATAGCAATCTTTGAAATTTTTTATTATTGAATACTTGGTAGCATGTGATCACTATTGAGATAAATGCTTATTGTAATCATTCACTATATATAACTAACATCTCCTCTAGGATAAAATTCTTGTTTTGTTTCCAGGTTACCATGGAGAAATGATTGATCACAACACTAGAAGAGTGTTCCTATCATTCCTTATTATTGTATTTCCTACTTTTTACCCTTGTTTCAGGAAGGTCACAAGTGATAGCTCTAAAGGAGATATTATGACGATTGTTCTCGCTATTGTTTTATTCTTATAAAGAGTATTATTCTTGTCTATTGTTTCTCCCTTGTTGTTCTTGTTATGGGAAGGTCACAGGTGATAACCCCGAGGGAGCTACAGTGACGATTGTAGGAGGAAATATATTAGATGAGACATGGAGTATACTATCCAAGTTGTATATATGACCATATACATCCATATACCAAAGAAGAAGAAGCTACTTTTTTTAGATACAGAACATCTCATATGGAGAGATATCATGAGGAGATGAAGGCTCCAAAGATGGCCAAACATTAGAATACAACTCACAGTAGACTTGGTCAATGTAAAATGAAGCCACCTTGACATGAAGAATAATTCATTTGAATTATGACTCATCTTTTCATATTTAGACTTGGTATTCAACACCAAGTATATCCTGCAGAGACTATGAAGTTTTTGTAGACTCAGAAGAAATCAAGACTTGGATTAAGCCTAATCTCATAAAGGATCAGATGGGAAAAAGAGACGTCTTCCAAGATGAACAGACAAATTCCATGAGTTGAGAACAATATATTAGAGATTCTGAGACTTCTAGGAGACGTGAATTCTCTTGAGAAGATTCCCTTGTTTTAATGACAGAGGAGGAAGCTAGTCAAAAGGACTAGGATATGGATTTTTCCTTTAGACCAGAAGGGAAGTCAGTGGTGACTTCCAAGATTGATCTAATATAAAAATGATGTTGCTAGTATAAATATGTACAAAGATTGATTTGTTTCCAGAGGATTCTCCCAGCAAGTGGAAGAAGACTATTATGATACACTTTCTCCAGTAATTGAATAAATAGTTCCATTGTTCATGAAGATAGCCATAACAACCATGATTCTGATACAGTATGAGATTCCGAGGGACAAATCCTTGTATTTGAGATTGAGTTGCCTCCATGAAAGAAGAAAATCCACTTTCAGTATCAACCCCTCTTAGTTTCAGATGAAGTTGTTGCCATGATAGAATAGAGGAGCTACTCTCAAAGTTTAGCAACTACAGTGAGAATAAAGCAATCATTCTCAGCTTCAGAAAGATTAGTTGTAGGTGAAGAGTCCTAGTTCCAAAAGGAATAGTTGCAGAGAGAGTAGAGGACATACTCTCAAATAGTGAGACAAATAGTGCTTTGTAAAAAGCACATAGAACCAACATATGAATATGTTGATTGAATTGAAGTTGAGCAAGTGTACTAGGTTGGTACAATGTGATGTGGAAATTTGGTTTCGAAGTACAGGACATGAAGACTCATGCCTGCAAGTTGAAGAAGGCTTTGTATGGTCTGAAGAAAGCCCCAAGAGTTTGGTATGGTAGGATTGATAGTTTTCTGATGAGCTTGGGATTTACCAAGAGTAAAGTTGATCCCAACCTTTACTTCAAGATTGAGAATGATGGATTGTAGAGCCATGTCCACTCCTAAGGAGACAAATATGAAGTTATTAACTGATACTTCATTAGAAATAGTTGATGTTACTCTATACAAACAAATGATTGGTTTGTTGATGTATTTGATGAATACCAGACCAAATATATGCTTTGTTGTGAACAACTTGAGTCAGTATTTGGTGGATCCCAAACGTGTTCACCTTGTAGCTGTAAAGCATGTTATGAGATACCTTAAGGGTACATTGGATTATGGTATCTGTTATACTAGAGATCATGACATCAAACTGTATGTTTATATTTATTTAGATTGGGTTGGAAGTGCTTTAGACAAAAAAAGCACTTCAGGATGTTGTTTCAGTTTGGGGTTAGCCATGACTTCGTGGCAAAGTAGGAAGAAATCCAATATTTCTCTTAGTACGGTAGAAGCAGAGTACATTGCATCATGCTTTGCCAGTTGTGAAGCCATATGTCTTTAGAAGATGTTGACAGGTCTATTTGACCTAGATATAGATGCTACCATGATTTTTTTTTATAACTAGAGTTGCATAAAGGTGACATAGAAGCAAGTGTTCCACGATAAGATGAAGCACATTGATATACAATATCACTACATTCGTGACATGGTGCAGAAGGGAGTTGTAAATCCCCAATATGTTGGCACAAATGAGCAGGTTGCAGATGTGTCGACTAAGACTTTGTTTCATGTAAAGTTTGAGCACTTCTGAGACAAGCTTGGTATAGTCCAAAAGGACCTCCCTCGAAAGGGGGAGTGATGATGATGATACTATGGTATCCTGAACAAAAGTGGGTAGCTTAGTTAGGATTTTATATCCTAGGGGAATGATCATCCCTCGGCAAATCTTGAAGGTCTAGTAAGGACAGTCTGTCAGAGTACATGTGCATGTATATACCAATTGTGGTTAGTAGTGGTAGCTCAGTTAGGATTTTATTTCCTATGGAATATTATGATTCCTGGGCAGGTCTCAAAGGTTCGGTAAGGACAGTTTGTCAGAGTACCACATGGTAGCTCAGTTAGGATTATATATCCTAGGAAATCTTATGATTCCTAGGAAATTCCTAAAGGTCCATTAAGGACGGTCTGTCATAGTCCAACAAATATTGTTGTTGATGCACCTGCCTCATTCTATTGCCACATATTGATGTTGATGTTCTAGCTTCATGTTGTTGATGATGTCGATATTCCAACTTCATGTTGTTGATGACATTGATGTTATTCCAGCTTTGTGTTGTTGATGTTGATGTTCCAACTTCATGTTGTTGATGTTGTTCCAGCTTTGTGTTGTTGATGTTGATATTCTAGCTTCGTGTTGTTGATGTTGTTGTTCCAGCTTCATGATGTTGATGTTGATGTTCCAACTTTGTGTTGTTGATGTTGTTCTTCCAACTTCGTGCTGATGATGTTGATGCTCCAACTTCATGTTGTTGATGATGATAATGTTACTCCAGCTCCGCATTGTAGATGATGATGATGTTTAGGTTCTATTCTTGTTTATGATGAGAAAAAATTCCGATGACCTATCGATATGACAGAAAGTGTTCCCGATGTTGATGTTGTATTGAGTCTAGTTATTTGTTATTAATGTTGTCACTAGAATACCATTCTTGTTAATGGGGAGTGTTGAAATATTGTAACTTCGAAGAATATTCTACCTAAGAGGGAATTTTGAATAATATTATTATAATATATTTATTAATTAGTCCCTATTGTGCCTTTGTAAAATTTGTCTCTTCTGTGCCTTAACAATTAAATGTAAATTAAGAGGGTAAAGTGACACGTCGGCCCAGACCTAATTATAGGCTGGCCAGACCACTATTTATAAGAGAGGTCAATGCCTCATTTGGACACACACACTAGCTTTGTATCTATGAAGAAGTGTGTAACACACCTCACCCCTAAGTACTCTTTTAAGGGATGGGGCATCATAATTTCACTTCCCTTGAACATCTCAAATCCTATTTCCAGGATTTCCATCCTCTTCTATTGGCCACGAGATTTCCAACAACTTCTTCCATTCTCAAATCTGAGCTCTGGATTGTAAGTTATGGCCTTTCAAGGTTATTTAGGCATTATTGGTCAAGGAACACATGATGCCCATGTGGGTTCATCTCATTCATACTATCCCAAGGTCCTCCGAAGTCTTGGAGCTCACTAGAGATCTTACATCTATGGTGAAAATCCATCCATTGTTAAATCCATCAATGAGACTTCATCCTCGTTTAACGTACAGGGTTACGGGGATTCTACATTCGACGTCGAACACCCCTTTTTCTTTCTACGTGCATATCCTGCAGAGTCCCAAAATCCCAAACTCTTGAAGGATCAAAAAATCTTTCCAAGTGGCTCTGGCCTTTGGCCCTTTCGAATTTTCTAAGATACTACATCCAAAACCTCCAAAGACCCAGGTTCCCGAAGGGTTCACCATCACACATGATGGCTTATTAAAGGAGAGGCTAAGACAAGTGGGTACTGAGTACTCCATCTGCTAATAGATCATGTGAATATGTGCCAGGGGAATGACACATGGAAAGGTAGTGATGACACATGAACCCATTAATGGGTGACATGTGTCACGTTCTAATGAGCACATAGGGTCGGAAAAAAGCACGAGTCAAGGTGACATGTGGCATGTTGAACGTGGGTCCACATCACCCTAGATGATGTCAGTGTACTATGTTACTCCAGACTGACAGCCTTCCAATGCCCATAGATCTCATGGTCAAGATGTGTCCACGTAGATCCATAGATCCACGACCTCTATTACTTCTTAACTTCGACATTCGGGGGATTCGTTGTGTAACTTCCTCTTTGTTCCCGTAGTGGTCAACATTGGGTTGACCGTTGTCTAGATCCAACGTTCCAAAATAGTCCTGCATCATCCTCAGAAATATGGCTCTTGTCATTTCACAAGCTCGGTGTTTGGTGGTTTCTCCCGCTTACCACCCCCTATCTCCCAGAGTGGTCAACACCGGACCAACCACAACATAGATCCAATGGCTAGGGAAGGTCTAGACGTGTCCCTGGATCTATGATTCTCGTTAATTCACAACTTTAGGATTCAAGATTTTTGGTGCTATGACACCTTTGTTCTCTCGAAGTGGTCATCATCTAACTGACCACGGCATAGATCCAACGGTCAAGGAGGCTCCTGAATACCCTTAGATATGTGGCTCATGTTACTTCATGACTGGTAAGTGGGATAGGGTTTCATGATGGGACAAGTCCCATGATCACGATTAAGGGAACAACTAGATGTCGATCAACTTCACCGGTAACTGCACTAGCAGGTTTCCTTCGTTTGATTTTGAAGGTTGTAAGGTCAAAGCATCCCAGAAATCCGAACTCCTAGAGTTTCGAAGCCAAGATGGCTTAGCTCCTTTCGGACCTAGCGAAGGGTTTTAAGGTCCCGGTCATATGGAACTTTATCAAGCTCTAGCACCTAAACTCATAGTTCTCAGCCAAGAATTGGTCAAGGTCATGGGCATGAGACCATGGTCTCTTGGTCGACTAGTTTGAAATATGCACCTTCCATTCACAGAATTAAGTTATAAAATAGGAAAAGGTATTATTTGACCTGTATAGGAAACGTGAACTCGTTCCTAAGTTCATTTGAGGACCCATGTATATTAGTCCCCCTGTTGCTAAGCAGAGACAACCAGAAATCATTCACAAATAGGGGTTCACAGAATAACCATAAGCATTTCTATAATTGATCATAAAGTGTAGATTTTAATCATAGACATAAACATTCAACCATCATTTAAATTCTAGTACATAGAAGATAAGAATACTTATCAAGAAACCAGATTCATGAAGCAACTATTGAGAGGGGTGCTTGTTTCCACCCAATCGTAGGCACAACCACTCCTCAATGGATTTATTGTTGGCCAGCCCCTAGCTAGACCATGATGCTCTGAGAAATACTCTTCATTCTTGTTCAGTGACAGTTAGGGATGGAGGTTACTCTCCTCCTCCCATAGTAACTTGGTAATTGGTTTTCTTTTCACCAAGCAAGCGGGGTTGCCACGAGTGCTTCCCCAGTCACTCATCTTCCTACAACCTCGTTTATCAGCTTGGACCAAAAATGATATTAGAAAATTCTTGCACCTAGAGAAATATTGTTGTTCATTTCTCCTCAAAATCAGAGAGTTGCACGTGCTCTTCTCCTTCAAGATGAATGGTCTCTCGACTCATCACCTTTTTCTAATCCCCTCTGCCCACAAACTTCCTTCTTTCCTTGCCTTCCTCCGCAAGGTTGTGTGAGTCTAATTCCCCAGTTTGTGGTAAGGCCAGGAAGTATTTCATATGGGTACTCTTCCCATATCCTCATTAACTCTTGAGGAGGCCTTCCCAACCACCAGGTTGATTGGTAATTTATTGATGGGTCAGAGGATTGTTCTAGCTCTGAATAACTTAAATCTAGTAAGGTATTGGTCTGGGGGGGATCATTTCAACCATTGTTGTTTCCCCTGACCATCTCTCTCATAGAATCATGATCTATCTTGGAAGACCCCCTTTAGCATTTGTGCAATACTTTCCATTTTATTTAATAACAAAAGATACATATGTATCTACATTACCTTTTATAATAAAAAGGTTCATCAGTTCCAATGTTCACGCACATTTACTCTGTCCATAGTATTTTGGCAAGTTATAGTTATATTTACAAGATTGGGGAAACATGGGTGTTACAAAGTGCACAAGTCCTAGAGGAACTGCTACTACAACTAGGTGTGACGTTGAGAAGTTTTTTGGTCTATCTCTTGGTGTCTCTGGGTTAAGTGGTGCACTACTCTTCCTAGTGAAGGAGTAGAGGAGGATCTTTTGTTCGATCTTTGGTCTATCTATATTGAGGAAGTTTTTTCTAGGTTTTATCCCCCATGAGGGTTTCCCAGGATAATCTGTGTGCCTCTATTGTTTCTATGATTTCCTCTCTTTCAGTGATCTTATTTATGCAGCTAATGTGCTAAATGATTATAATAATAAAGAAGAACTCTAAATGCTAGAGGTATAAGTAAAACTTCAACAAGAAGTAGTTAGACCTTTTGGTCCATTTTGTAATGGGATAATCCCTAGTGTCAATGTATAAATATGTAAGGGTTTTTGGGTAGAAGGCATAATCAAATCAAGTAAGAGGAGTGAGGAAGAATAAGCTAAGTGTGCACTGTATGCGCGAATCGTAAGGGAATGTTGGGTTATAACTTAGATATCTTGGATGAGTGAAGTGCACACCTTTTGTAATAAATGATGTTGAATAATAATATAAGAAGCCTGTCATTGTGGACGTAGCCCAGTTTGGGGTGAACCACGTTAATTATGGTTTCTTTGTGTTTTGTTGTGATATGTTTGTTTATTGTTTTGATTATTGCACGCACTTAGTGAATGAATGATTACTATGAATAAGTTATATGTTGGTTCTACACACATGATGAATAGTCTAATGAATGAATGAATGTTAAGTATTTTGAATATGATGAATGTCTCTCATTCCTCCATGACTATGAAAAACGGGTTCTTGCAGTCCCCATAGGTACCTCGGGTGAGACTTCACCTACTTGCAATTGATGCCGAAAGGGCCGATATATTTAGGGTTTTGTTGGTGATTTAATGTTGAAACCTAGGTCTGCCCACTATGCACCAACACTGAACCTTTTAAATTGAGTCTTTACTCCTCTAAATGGTTATTCTTCCAATCATTATGGAGAGTCTATTGATTCCTCCTATGTCACAGAATTATGTTATTGTTTATTCTTGAGTCTATGCTTCCCAAATCACTTTTGTGTCATGATTATGTTAAAGAGAAATTATATCCTATGTCGGCCATTTCTCATAATTCCTGAATTTTCATGTCATCCTTCACATTGCCAATTCAATCTCAAAATAAAATAAAAAGAATTTTTGCCTTATACTCATGCCAGTATAGAAATTTTTCATTAACTTCTTGTTGGTGAGTCAGCTCCTATCGACTATGACACATTTCTCTAAGAGTTTGACCTAGAGTAGCACCCTGGGCCTATTTTCATCATTGATAGGTTACCGTTTTCTCAACAGATGAAATTTCATCATTAGTCACTGACTAATTGGTTTCCCATGTTTTCGACATCAAGACCTCTATTCACACTTTAGGATTTGTGAAGTACCTTGGATTCCATTTTCCTCATTGGCGGAGTTCCTCACTTCTAGCAATATTTTCCATTATTGGTTGTTGCTCAAAGGGTCTTTGTCGTGCGTTATTCCATATCATGCATGCGATAGATGTACCTAGTGGTGTGTCCATCCAATATTTTGGTTGAGTCCTTCAAAATATTTTTCCTTCTATTGTTCCTCATGTTGGATGATGAGGGATGCCTCAATTCCCTCTTTCTAGTGGATCTATTCCCATTGAATCCCACTCATTTTCTTAGGGATAGGGATCTAGAGTCTTTATATTACCTTGGGCACTGCAGTCATTAGTGGCAAGTTCCCTTGCTATTGACAGTGAGAATACATCAATGTCCCCTGATTAATAGATTATACAAGTGTTTGAAGTCATTTCATTAATTAGCACTTGTTAGAATGTACTAGGTACCTTAACGCCCATTATCATTATCAATGGGTTGTCTCGTGTTTGTTAATGATATGCATTAATGACCAATAATAAAATTGTGTCTCGGCATATTCAAATTCAACTCATTTATTCACATGGTGTAGCCTCGTACCATCGGTGATTTGTTTTTAATACCTCAGGTTTGTAGTAGCATCACCTTTTTTATGTTGTTTCTCGAGTTGCATTGGACGATACCACTCCCTTACATGAAATTGGCACTTGTGGAGGATCATTTTGTTCATCTCTTTGATTCCATTTATCCTCTTTTGATTTTGAGACATAGATCCACTATGTATATGTTCGTGGATATGATCTATTTTGAAATTGATCCACTTTGTATTCATTCTTCATGGCCATGATAATTTCTTATATATATATATATATATATATATATATACTTCATGGATTTGTGGTGTACCTTATTTGGTAGCCATGCTTTCATCACTCCTAAGCATGGGAATGCCCACCTCGGGAATAGAGTAATCTCATACTTTTCTTGGGCCCAGTGCATAGTTTCCTCCTGGATTTTATAATTTGTTTGGCCATCAGATTCCCTTCTAATCTCACACATTATGGGGCATCTATTATAGCATATTTTTCCACATCATATGCATAGATGCACTTGTTGGCCAGAATCCCAAATCCATCTCCCTTTTGCAGACCAAAATTCCTCCTCAAAATCTTTAAAAAAACCCCTCTATATAGTCATACGCTACTCAAGTTGATCTAACATAGAGTGTATTCAACTTTGTATACACTTATTTCCCCTCAACAAATCACATATGCACTCATTTATCACCAAAAAAATAAAATATGCACATAATGCACATTTTTTGGCAGAGTTCATGGGTTTCCTGGGTTAATTACCTCCTATATCTCATGTCTAACTACTCCAACCAAAATTTTGAAGTATAAATAAGAGCCATTGGGTGGAGGAGGGGAAGCATTCATTGAAGCGCCCTTATGCTAGTGAAATTCTACTAATCTTGCAATCTCTTTCATCCTAGTATTTTAATATTTGTCTCCCATATCTAGAAACTCATGTTTCTAGCATCTTTCCCCTTCTTATCTCATTGACAAGAAGAAACTTATCATCTTCCCTTCACTTTTCTAGAGCAAGGAACCAAGATTTCAAGATATCTTCAGTGGGTCGGGTGAAGGAATCCAAATATTGGTTTTAGTCATTGTCACAGTAGGATCAAGTAAGATCCTTTTATGTTACTTGTTGTTTATAATAAATGAGAACTCTCTTTTCCACCCAATTATATGTTATTAGTTTTGTTTTGTAGAAACTATGTGCATTTAATTGTTGTGATACTAACATTCTAATCCTAGTTAGTATATGTAGTTAAGAGTTAGCTATTATGATTACCTTCTTTACAACATTATCTCTCTTTCCATGCAGGTTGACAATAGAAGTATTGGAATGAGAGACTGAAGTAGGGATTCACGACATCTTAGTCTTCTCAAAACTTCAATATCCAAGTAAGTATTTTTCTTTATCGCCGATAGTTAGTTAGTTACATATCCTTAACTACTTTTTTGGGCTAGAGCCAATTATTTTTGTATCTTCTCTATGTGATCTTTAACCCAGATCATAAGGGAGAAATCCTCAAAACATTATTGGTGAATCTAGTTGGGAGTTCTCCTTTGGGTTAGTTAGTTGCTAGCTTTTATTTGTTCTTTTGTTCTCTGCTTTCTTTCTTTTATGTCTCTACAAGTATTTTCATATATAAAACTTTAAGTTCTAATATTTTATTCAATTTGTTTCCAAGTATTTATTCGGGATTTGTGTTTTATACCCTTGTTTCCCCAGGTAATGTAGCATATATACACTCCTTTCTGAAGGGATAAGCACATACATATGTGGGTTGTTGTGCAAACATAAGTGTATGGATTCTAGAAGGTAGTATTTCTCTATTTCCCAACCTTTTTAAGCCTTGAATTTGTTGATTGGGGGTCTTTCTAACTCTCTAGGTTGACTAAAGCTTTTGTTTGGTGTCAGAAGATATCTAAAATATTTAAAATCAAAGAAAAACAATCTTCTTTGTTGTTCTTAGGATCCTTTAGATTTTCTTGAATTGCATGGTTGTAAGAAAATTTCCCTTTATAGTCCTCTTTGTTTCTTGACTGTTGTTGTGATCACATCTTAAGCTTAAGTTCTTGGTCTGAGTCTTTTAATTTTTTGTCCTGCATTTCTTGTCTTCAAAAGAAAAAATGGTCCTTGTTTTAAAGTTTTTGCTTGGTTTTTTCTTAAGTAGAAATAAACAAAAGGCTAGTTAGCTTTGCATAGATCTGGTTGAAGAACTTGCAAAGTTGGGTAGAATATTAGGAATATAAGGAGTGGAGATATTATGGTATTGACACAGTGGAGCTAACATGATGGAATTGGTCATTGGAATAAAATGAAAATGCCTTAGAATGAGAGAATTTGAAAAGTTGTGATACAAATGAAGTTAAGGATGAGAAACATTTCATGCAAGCTTAGCCTACCCTTAATAATATGAGATTTAACCTTATCTAGTTTCATAACTCTATTATTC
Source organism: Picea mariana (assembly GCA_032191745.1). NCBI lineage: Eukaryota > Viridiplantae > Streptophyta > Pinopsida > Pinales > Pinaceae > Picea > Picea mariana. Next base: position 24,020 of record JASDQU010586956.1, on the reverse strand, counting down.
TCTAAGACCTCTTCACTTACAAAAACTGAAATGAACTTGTAACTTTGATTTTCATTATGTTTAAATATATCAATTATAATTTCAAGAATATTTAGTACAATTCCCTTTATTTCTGTGCTAGACCCTGATGACCTTAGGGAATGGTAATAATCATCATCATCAATAATGTGCATTAGTGCATTGATAATCCTAATTTACATTAGTGTTTTGATTATTTTCAAAACACTAATGCAAAGGGACTTTTATTTTCATTTATTTTCGACATGTTGTTCAAAAGAAAAGGGACTTTTGACTTTTGCAATTAAATAAAAGGGAATTTTTATTTTTTTCCAGAGAAAATTTCGATTTATATTATATCATAATATAAATTTTTCTTTTACATATGACCATCCACAAATAAACCCAGATAACATCCAAGAGGGCCCCAAAAGCCCAGAGTATTGCCCTCCCCTTACAACAAGTCCACAAATCTCAACCAGAGCTGGAAATTCCAGACATAGCTGGTGAAAGCCTCCACAAAGATACCCAAAAAAGAACCTATCAAAAAACACAGCACAAAAAACCCCCATCAATGCTTCAGAGAAAACCATTGCGCAACAGGAGTAAAGGCAGAGGTCGATACAACAAATGGTAAATTCCAAGAGAAGTTCTACCCCGAAACAGGTCACAGATTATGAAACTCCACCTCCCACAGAGCACCTCCACACCGCAGGCCCTTGGGGAAGTGCCCCTTTGCCATCATCGCCAGACCCAACAACCGTCGCGTCGCTTCGCATGTTGCACGTACAGGAAGCTCCCGCCCTCATCCACACTTTCTTAGCCCCGCACCCTCGCCCTCACCCGCAGTCATGCTCTCACTAGAAGTAACCCACATGCCCACGCCTTCGCCGCACTCGCCCATCTCCAAGGTATACATGGATGCAACTAGCAAACCCTAGCCGCAAAGCCCTCGCCCAATCTTAGTCTGCCTTCAAAACCTTATCGTCACCTCTCCCTCAAATAAATCGGTATTTGCACAACCACAATCCCTCTAATAACTCAAAGGGCCTTTTTATTTACAAAGTGGGAAAAACATATAATAACAACCAGGTAGATGGTGTGAAGCTATGAATATATTAACCTCGTGGGTTAATCCATCTCCCTTATAAATAATTTGCAAGCTTAGTTTATAAATAAATAATTTGTAACCATAGTTTATA
>JASDQU010586956.1:0-22801 GCA_032191745.1 Picea mariana | reverse complement strand
CTAATAACTCAAAGGGCCTTTTTATTTACAAAGTGGGAAAAACATATAATAACAACCAGGTAGATGGTGTGAAGCTATGAATATATTAACCTCGTGGGTTAATCCATCTCCCTTATAAATAATTTGCAAGCTTAGTTTATAAATAAATAATTTGTAACCATAGTTTATAATTACTATACATTTACATGGGTGGTTTAACCATTAGGGTGTCATTTTTACATGGGTGGTTTAACCATTAGGGTGTCATTTTCTATAACGTTTGAGTATAATGGACATGGTCCTCTCTCTTAAAGGAGTGGACCCACATAGTACTTAGTTGCCCTTCGCGTTCCTAGAGATATGTCGCATTCTATTTCGATACAAATTTGACTCTCCTTTACATCTACCCACTCCTATTCTTCGCAAAAACCCATTGATAAGTCCTCTTGATGATGGGTTATTATTTTAAAATCCAACTATTAATTATGTTGATATGATTATTAATTAATGTACTCACATTGCATTAATTAAAATGACATGCTCCTCAAGCTTACTCTTTGATGTGTTTTCCACATTGACAAAAATAAAGTGGTTTGCATCAATTTTCTAGTAAATTATTGAGTTGACCTTAAATAAATCATTGAATGGTTAAAATTTCAAATTAATATATAATAAGTTAATTATTATTTTTTATAATCTAATTGAAATTATTAAAAACAAATAAATTTTTGTAATTAAAATAATTTAAAAAATAATGTTATTAAAATTAATAATGTAATTTTTTTACTTTAATATTTTATAATAAATTATATTTGATTTTTTTAAATATAGTTTAAAAAAAATGTCATTATTATAAATTTCTTCAATTTTAAAGAGTAATTTGGGTTCTTAAAGACGCAACAAATTTATGAGGTAATTAAGATATCACAAGAAAGCCTACACTCAATCAAGGTAAAAAGTCAAATAGTGATGGCCATCAAAGTGGATTTATCTAAAGCTTATGATAGAGTAAGTCCGCTTTACCTAAGATTGATGCCCATTAATTTGGGTTTTTGTCATCAATTTGTGGTTTAGGTGATGAATTGATGAATTACTTTACCTTAATGTCTTTTTCCTTTTTAATCAATGGGGTTGCATCTCTCTTCTTCAAACCAAGTAGGGGTTTAAGGCAAGGTTGCCCACTATCACCTCTCATTTTCCTTCTCGTAGCTAAAGTTCTAAGTAGGTTAATCAAAGAGACTACAACTCATGGTAGCTTCAATGGGATTTGCACTAGTCTAGTATTTGACATTACACACCTTTTATTTGTGGATCACATTTTGATTTTCTGTGAAGGTACTAGAAGGGTAGTTGAAAATTTTAAAAACATCTCAATTTTATTTTCCAAAGCCACTGGTATGATTATAAATATTGACAAGTCTACTATTTCCATGTGAGGTGTCATGGAACAAGAACATGGCTATTTCTCCCATTTGTTCCCCTACTAACTGATTGATTTAGACTAGGGATTAAACTACCTAGGATTCCACTTCAAATGTAATATGTACAAAAAGGTAACTAGTAATGGCTCATTGCCAAGGTGGAAAAGAGACAAAATACCTGGTGTAACTGATGGCTCTCTTGCGGGGGTAGATTGGTTCTTGTTAAGGCTCTTTTGGAAGAAATACCAGTATATTGGATTTTTTTAGCATGGGTTTCAAAAGGTCTGTCGGAGACCATTAGGAAACTATGTTATATATTCATCTAGTTAGGAGACAAAAAAAAAACTTGTATTATCTTCATGAAAGGAATCAATTGTTCCAAAGGCTAGTGGGGGATGGAGACTAAAAAATCCTTTTCTCTTCTCCAAAGAACTTGCTACAAAAAATGTTTAGAGACTTTTACATGGAAAATGATTATGATTCCAAGTAATCAAAGAAAAATCTATAGCCCTAGCTACAGTAGAAGACTAGGCAAGCAACCTAGATAAACAAATACATAACGCCTCAATCATCTGGAAATCTATCAACTCATCCTTTCATTTGGTAGGAAATTGGATGATCTAGAAGGTGGGAAAAGGCGACAAAGGTCAAATTGGCATTGATCCTTGGATAGGTAGTAAAGTCTTGCATAGATTACTTTATCGACCAATCGAGGATCTTAGAAGTAAAGGATATTATAATCTCAAACAAATCATGAACTAGGAGAGATCTACAAATTGGAAACAACAATGACTCTCCTGGGAGGATATAGGATTGAGTGAATAATTTTTTGAAGACTGGAAGAGTTAATTGGAGGTTCTAAATGGCAGTAATGTTAAAATTCAAGGATATAATGACCAATTGATTTGGTCACTCAATCCCACTAGAATTTATGTGCCTAAGCTAGGCTATAGAGCATTGGCTGACGAAGGTCTGGATGGACAACAAGCTTGGTGGTGGAGAATTATTTGGAAACTAAAATGTCCTTCAAAAATAAAATCGTCATGTGGCTTATTTTAAACAATAAAGCTCCTACATGGGGGGTTGTCCAAAAAAAAATAATGGACCAGGTTGGTGCAGTTGATGTAAACAAGAAAATGAAACCATAAACCATCTAATTATGACTAATTCCTTCACTAAAGAGGTTTGGAAAGAGGCAGAATGCATGATAGGACATAAAAATTATGGGAAGAAAGGGATGTAGAAGAAGCCTTCAAAGTTTGGTATTCCAAAACGGACACAAAGAAGATCAAAGTCCTTCCTCTAAGCATGGATTGGGGTGCATGTCTTGTTAGGAATCTGAGATTATTTGAAGGAAAGGAGACTCTCCCTCTCAAATTTTCAATTTAGTCTCTCAATATCACTAATGCTTACCCATAGGTGGATAAAAAACAATCCAAACATGAACATAGAGGAGAGGTAATAAACAAGACTCTCCCCTAGGGATACTTTGATGGATCTTCATAAGTAAATCCCCCTAAAGGATGTGCAAGAAGAATTCTATATCTCTCCTCCACACACCATATTTCGTTCAAAGCCGAAATTGGTCAGGAATCTAACAATTTTTGTGAATTGATGGCACTCAAATCACTTATTTAGCTAGCCCAAGAACAAGGGGTCCAACAAATTCAAATTTTTGGTGACTCTCTCTCTTGGTCATCAAATGGATTAGAAAGGAAGAAAAAATAATAATTTTCACTTTACAACCCCTTTATCAGGACATACAAAAGAAAATGACAACTTTCTCACATATCTCTTTGTCTCACATATACAAAGACAAGAACAACATAGAAGATGGAATTTCAAAAGATGGATTGGGATTGGAACATGGTACCTAGATTAATTCCATTCTCTAAGATGGTCGCTCCACATATTTTACACACGCTTCTTGGATATAATGAAATATTTTTCTTGTTCTGACTAAACATTGATCACAACTTTACTTTTTTGATATCATTGTGTATATAACTTGAGAAAAAGAAACAACATGCTAATGTATGTACTTGTTTTATGTCAATTTTTGTGGAAGAAATACTTTGTTGTTATATGTATAAAGAAAGGAAACTATAAAAAGGGTATCTTCTCTAAATGAATATTAAGATCTTTTTTGAGTGTCGGGAAGGATATGTAACATCCCTCTCTTGCGCACATTGAGCAAACTTATTCTTTGAGGACACTTGCTCGCAAGTGATCCAGATTATTATACTATTAAACAATTGATTTTGATTATGAGGCGTTATGGGTGATGACATGTTGTTTTTCTACATTGACATAGACAGGTTTTATTGACTCAGTTTTACTGAGTGTGCAGGATTTTGGACCTCAAGGATGCAGAGGCATCGATGGAAACCCTTGGACTACGGATTGAGTCGGGGAGTGAACTATTGGGGTTTGATTGTTTTATATGAGATATTAGTGCGTCTGATTAGATGATATGATTATGGATATATTCTGACATGATTCATTGATGATGCAAGTTGAAGATAGCTTGCCAACTAGACTCACGTGTGGAGTAGAGGGGTCACGCACAACTACCAGATATGTTGAGGGAGAGGTGTGGACAACAACCCTGCCATAGCCTACTAGCACTCCCGCCGTGGCTCGAACTGTAGGTTAACGATTACCTAGTTCGAGAAGACCCACGATACTATGAGGTCCGACTGCGACAGTCGCTCACGATGATTCTAAGGGGTGCACAATAAGGCAGGGGCCTTATTCCTTAGAGGCCCTTAGTCTCCCACAAGATCACATGGCGGAGTATTGACTCTATGGGTTTTTTATGTCTACCAAGTCAGTCAAGAGGCGAGTGGCACCCTTGGAGCACACGATGTGTCCAGAATGGCACGTCGTGCAAGAAAAATGGAAAGAGGCGAGTGGCACCCTCAGAGCACGTGGTGCGTTCTGAAGGGAATGTTGTGCAAGAGAAACATAAAGAGGCGAGTGGCACCCTTGGAGAGCCTAGTGCATCCTGAAGGGCACGTCGCATGGTTAGTTAATAATTGGATAAACCTAGATGGCTTTAGGACAATAAAGTGTTAAGGAAGATTTGAAACCTTCCCCTTAAAAAAATGTTGCCCAGCCTAGGAAAATAAGGTCTAGGTCTAAATTCTGCTGGTGGTAAAATTTTACCTGTTTATAAAATAAAAATAAAAATAAAAATAAACTATATAAAAATAAATAAATAATAAAGATATTCTTCATTAATTTTGTGACAAGAAGGGGGTAAGCAATTAAAGTGATTTATAAAAAACTTTTGGGATAAAACTTAAAAAAGGGAAATTATTGTCTTACTTTATTATGGTAATTAAAAATTTAATTCATAAAAAAGGGGGAAAAAAGGGGAAAAAGGGTAAGTTTCTGCACATGCCTTTTTGAGTAATTAAAAAGGGAAAAAGGGGAAATCTAAAATAATTAGGAAACTAGGAAAAAGAAAAGAAAGGGGGAACCCTAGGGAAAAAGAAGTTAGTCCAACTTAGTAAGGTATCTACCATTTAAGAACTTTCTAATTTAAACTGAACTAGCAAATTAATAATGGGGAAAGTCATTAAAACCTATAAAGGAATTTGGGGACACCTAGGAGCGATTCTAGGAGTGACTCTAGGTGGGTGAGGGAAATAAGGGTAATTAATTAACTAAAGAAATAAGTTTTTGGAGGAATGAAAGGGATGGGTGACACATGTATGAGGAGGATTATTATGAATTAAATCAATGAACAGTAAATTAAAAAGGATTTTTGGAAAGTAATTGAGCTATAAAATCTATATAAAGGAGGGAGGAGGAGGAGGCGAGACCTCTCATGTTTTTGTAACGTTACGCTGCAGAAATTATACTTGACTGAATTAGCTTGTGGGAGTTGGGATACCCAACTCGGTGAGGAGTGGTAGCTTGGCCTTGTGAGGCGAGATGGGAGCTAGCTGATTCTCTGGTTAGTGTGCATGGCCCCTTTGCATCTCGGGGGACTACAAGGGAAGAAGAGTACCCCTAGCGTTCGCTGGGAGGTACCGGTGAAGTCTCATCGGTCAGCAAGCGGGAGTTACACAGAGCATGCAGGACATCAACTTAGAGCGAGCGAATTTGGAAACATTACACTTCCTTTAATTTTGCATGGTAGAGTGTTAGTAGGATTTGTGCTTTTAGTTCTGTATATTTAATTGGGTAAGGAAAATGATTGTCTTAGCATTCTAGTTGATGACTAAATTTCCCCATAGCCCTTACCTTGATGTTGATTTCCCATGGCATTCGATCCCTGCATGTCTTGACTGTCCGATGGTTTATTGACTGCAATGTTTGTGGCTTATTTTTGCCTCTGTCCCTAGCTCATTACTCCACGCTTGAGCAATCGGCTAGGAGCCTGATCTACGATCGTCGCTTCGGAGTTAATAGACCTATGGATCTCAATGCCTGTCTTTTCTGTGTGTGGATGATGAGCGAAGGATGTTCCTACCAGCCGTCTACCCCTTCTGATTGTTCTTGGTTGATTGATGCTCCTGCACTTTCTTGTGATGGATTTTTCTGTGTTGATGGATTCAGGGCTGAGTGATTGGTCTTACGCTTCTCGTGATCGATTTTTCTGCCTTGATTGAATCTCTTCTAAACGGTTACCCTCCGCATTTTCCCGTGTGAATGTATATCTTTGCAATAAAACCACGTGTCTCTGTGTTTTCGGTTCTGGATATTCTTGACATCCTACCCAGAAATTCACTCAGTGAATCCCCTTAAATTTTATTGTTGACCACGATTTTATTCCTGGGCGTTTTTCTGGCATGCTACACAAAAATTCTTGTATTAATGAACATCATATCATTGTTAGACATAGAATTAATAAGAGACAGTGAAATTGGTATGAGAATGATTTATATTATTCATTGACAGTGGTGTTATTCTCATATGTGGTTGCAATTCTATCAGTAATATTTGACTGCAAAATTATTATAAGTGGGTCAGTGATTTGTCACCATGCTGGATAGCGTTACTAAGTTCTATGTTTGATAGCGATTTATACAACTAGTAATCATTGACATCTTTTATATTCAGTGTGCATAGATATAGCTAGTGATTTAACATTGCAGACAGTAAACACTGTTGACAATGATCTTTTGGTTATATGGGCTATGACGATTTTCTTTACACTGTTAACTTTATTACTTATTCTTAATTTATAGAATTAAACTCTGATCGAAGATAGCCTCCTTGTCATTGAATGGCCTAGTAGGACTCCATGGGTGAGCTTCGACACTTGTATAGTTGACCTGATGATGAAACTCAGGTGCGGCTTGATTAGAGTTACAAATTGGGTTAAAAGACCCATTATATTTATTTTCGTGTAAAACAAAATGCAGCTATGGTGGACTGGGGAGTGTTAGGGACGTGCGTGCAATCTATCTCAATTGGTGAATGATGGGAGTTTGGATTGGGACCAATAATAAAACGGTTTTAAACCCTGCTATCGAATATATTTATCCCTCTGCGTCTTCCAATTTACACCGAATTTTCGTAACCTTGAGGAAACATTTAACCACTGGATGAATGTGCTTTCTTATGGAACACTCAGTGCCATTTGTATCTTGAGGTGGCAATGAATTAGCCTCTATTCCTTCACATCCTTTGCCAGCATGAACATTAAATGCTTGCAAGTTACCTTGGATGTGAAATTTTTATATTTAATGGACAACAACTAAACCGCTTGAGTTCGTGTATGACAGCTAAATCTCCTGGTGATTTTATGAAGGTTTAGCGACCCTTTTTGCCTGCATTTTCTCCATGTTTCACATCAAAATCATAGTGCTCTACCCACATCGATTGGGTAGTGATCATTCAGTGACTGTAATACTTCTGACATCAGTGTATCCCAGCCATGCAATAACTGCATGCAACAACTTTAATAAGACTGCGTTACCCCAATTAATGTGCCTACAACTGATTCATTAAACCACGACAGTGGTGATAGACTACTTTAATTGCCTTTTTATTAACTGTCTGCATGTTATTAATTGTTCCTATGACCGCCGGTGTTTATGACAACTTTTTATTTTCATCTTTTTAAGTTACACAACGATACCTTTAACCTTACACATTTGTAAATTTTGGGTTATTTATTGACCATTTTCTTTATTGCTAAATTCAGTGGTTGACCTTTAGATATGGATGTACAATTTATGTTTTAACCTTTCTCAATGATTTTTGTTATGGTATATCGGTATGTTAACTATTATTTGTGTACTTAAATAATTGTAAAATAGTGGTGTTAACCATTATCTAGTATTACCCTTTATCAACGATATTTCCATTATCCATTATTGCAAGTTTTTCTTTTAAAAAGTTATGTACCTTAATAATTTTATTATGCTGTGTGATTGAATGGTTGCGCAAGGATTTGGTGTTTCTTGATTGTCCAAGTCGTCTTGTTGACGTGTCGTTGGGTGCTAGGGTTAGTAGTCAGGTGTTTAGATAATGCTTGATCTCCTAGCACGTTGTTTTTAGAGGGTATTGAAGGTCCAATTTGTTGTTGCGCAATGATTGTTGTTGTGCCTATCACCTGGCGACAACATGATTCCTGGTGAGGGGATCATTGTGCAACCCAATGGATAGAGGTGAAGGATAACTTGTCCAAAGTTAGTACTTCCCGTTATGGGCATTTTCTCTTGTATCGATGTTGGCACTTGGTCGTAACACCTTAATGCGTTTTAGGTTGGCACACCATAAAGGTTTCCAGACATTGGTCGTTGAGATCGTAGCGTCGGTATTATGGGTGTGTTCATTTAGCTCGTAGGCGTATTTAATTTTGTGTTAGGTGGGTATTCTTTTCTCTCTGTTGTTTTACACATGTTTCGCCCAGTGGCTCTTGTGCCAGTGCGTGGAGTCACCATTGTCATTGCCTTCCTACCTAAAAAAAAAAAAACAATTGCACCTTCCTTCTCTTGTAGTCGTAACGATGGGGTCATTACAGATGGTATCAGAGTGGGTTCAACCCTGTGAATGTGGAGCACCAGGCTTTCCACTGCAGTAAACTCGTGGGTATTAACCCTTGCATTAATTAAAAACCTCAATGTGTCTATGTGTTGATCGCATTTAGAGGACGCCTCATGGTTCGCAACATGGTGTCATGGAAGGAGGTGCGACACCTCCAGAAGTTCCCGCACCCTCAGAGTCGAACCCTAGGGGGAAGAACAAGTCCTTGGGCTAGATTCACTTGCTGTAAGGGATGATGATGGTTTGACAAGGCCCTTCCAGGTAATGTCAAAGGGCCTTGATACACCATTGGTACTGAGAGGATTCTAGGGCATTGACACCCCATAGGGTCCACCGTGTTCCCTAGATAGTACCGTAAGCATCCACCAAGACCTCGAGAGAATTGAGTTCTTGAGTCCACAAGTGACACGAATGGTTCTATCATCGAGGCATCGTTGTAGAGAAAGGCGTTGTGCTTCACGCTTCATGATTACGACCTCCAGCATGAAGGTCTGCATGGTGGTATTTCAACTAAAGGGGCGCTCTTCTATGGTGAAAGACGCTCCTACCACATTTGAATGTGGTTGTCGACGACATGTCCTGGGAACTATTCGCGGAACAGTTCCAAGAGAGGTATATTTTTGAGGAAATCGTTGAGAGTCATCTCAACGAGTTCAACGCCTTGCGACAAGGTGATCATACGGTGCCCGAGTACAAGGCCCGTTTTTGGAGCTGCTTCAGTATGCTCCGCACCCTTACCAAGAAACTTAAGGTCAACAAGTTGTGTTGGCCTTAGTGTTGGAATTCAACTTCTACTTCAGGTACGAGGATTACCAGACCGAAGGAAGTATGTTGGAATGTGGGGAGCCACTTTTCCAACACGACTGCCTAGTGAAGAGGACTAGAGCATCTGGATCAGTCGGACCCACTACCATGGGAGATTTGGGCAAGGCCAATCAAATTCATGCAGCGGTGAATAACCACCAAGCGGAGCACCAGTGGACTGTTCTCGAGACGTCAGGTATCATCACTGACCAGACCCTTAGTATTTGATTGATCCTCATGCTACCGAGAGTTTCATTTCTAGTGCAGTGCTAAAAAGGATTAAGGTAAGGCAATCGAACTGGATGAGTTTAGCTTTGTAGAGATGGCTTCAGGATCCAAACAAAAGGTTGGAGGAAAGGTTACGGGATGTACCCTCAACCTAGGAGAGTTTGTCACCAGGGCCAACTTGTACTTCATGGTCTTAGGATCTTATGACGTAGTGATCAGTATGGACTAGTTGGAATCGGATAAGGTGATACTCAACTGTAAGATGAAACAATTGAGCTTGGTCAATATGAGGGACAGAGACGTGTGATTGTAGGTCAGAACCAGGGAGTTTCCCTACGATTCATCTCTTCCTTGCAGCTACGAAAGAGCATGTGCAAGGGATGTAAGATTTATGCGATCCTTTCCTTAAACGAGAAAGGAGTAGTGAAAGGTCTAGAACACCTTCCTGTGGTGAAAGAGTTTGTGGACGTCATGTCATAGGAGTTACCTGGGATGTCGCTGGAGAGGGAATTGGAGTTTACTATAGACCTAAAATTGGGGACTGAACCGATAGCTAGAATGCCTTATCGGATGTCGACCCCAGAGTTATAGGAGTTGAGAATACAACTAAAATAATTGTTGGACCTGGGACTGATACGTCCAAGTGTGTCACCGTGGGGAGCGCCTGTTGTTTTCATACAAAATAAGGATGGGTCATGGAGGCTCTGCATTGACTACCGTCAATTGAACAATGCAACAATCAAGAATCAAAATCTGTTGCCAAGGATAGATGATATGCTTGATCAGATGAAGGGTGCAACGGTGTTCTCAAAGATCGATTTGCGATCAGGGTATCACTAGTTATGGAATAAGGAGGATGAAATCTCTAAGACTGCCTTTAAGATGAGGTTTGGACATTACGAGTTTACTATTTTACCATTTGGACTGACAAACTCCCCAGGGGTATTTATGAGTTTGATGAACGGGGTGTTCTGCGAGTACTTGGATAAGTTCTTCCAAGTATTCATTGATGATACTTTGATTTACTCTCGGAAGCCAGAGGAGCATGATGAGCACTTGCGCTTGGCACTACAGTGTCTGTGAGAGCACAAATTGTATGGGAAGTTGACCAAATGATCATTTTATCAATCGAAGATTCACTACTTAGGGCATGCCATCTCCAGTGAAGGTATTGTTGTGGATCCAGTGAAGGTCGAGGCTATTACGGAATGGCCTACACCGAAAAATGACCCGGAAGTACGTAGCTTCATGGGTCTAGCAGGATACTATCGACAGTTCGTCGAGGGATTTTCGAAGATAGCAAATCCGATCACAGAGTTGCAGAAGAAGAACAAGAAGTTTGTTTGGACCAAGAAATGCACGGAAGGTTTTAGGAGGCTCAAGGATTTGTTGACAATGACACAAATACTAAAAGTCCCTGACATGGACACAGACTTCTTGGTATGCACTGACACATCCAAGGAAGGCTTAGGCAGAGTCTTGATGCAAGACGATCGAGTGATCGCTTACATATCAAGGAAACTGAGAAGGCATGAGGAGAACTACGTGATGCATGATTTGGAGTTATTAGCCATCGTATATGCCTTGAAGGTTTGCAAGCACTACCTTGATAGATGAAAATTTTAACTAAAGACGGACCACTGTGGACTACAACACACCTTTACGCAAAGCGACTTGAACGCGCGACAATGATGTTGGTCGGAATTTCTTAGTGAGTACGACTTTGAGATTGCTTACATAAAATGAATAGTGAACTGAGTGGCAGGTGCATTAAGTCGGAGATCACGCATATTTTCGGTGTTTCCTCTTCAGACGGATCTATGTGAAAATATTCTAACTTTACAGTGTGACGATGACTGGTACAAAGAGGTCGAGGGTTTTATCGGACAAAACACAATGATCGTACCAAGATTTGAAGGATTTACTTTTGACGACGATGGATTATTGAGGTTTAAAAAAAATCGGATTTACATACCACCGAACGTCGAGTTGAGGAGCTTGATCCTAAGCAAGGCTCATAGAGTAGTCTACATGGCTCACCTGGGAGTCACGAAGATGAGGGCGGACCTTAAACCCTTATTCTTCTGGAAGGGAATGAAGGCAGACATAGTAAACTATGTGGCCAGATGTCTAAAATGTCAGCAGGTAAAGGCATACTACAACCAACAAGATTACTACAGCCACACGCTATTCCAGAATCGAAATGGGAGGTTATTTTGATGGATTTTATTATTGGATTGCCACTGAATGCAAGGAGACACGACTGAATTTTTGTAGTAGTAGACACTCTGAAACCTGTCAATAAAACCGAGTCAATAAAACCTGTCTATGTCAATGCAGCAAAACAACATGTCATCACCCATAATGCCTCATAATCAAAATCAAATGTTTAATAGTATAATAATCCAGATCACTTGCGAGCAAGTGTCCTCAAAGAATAAGTTCGCTCAGCGTGAGCAAGAGTGGGATGTTACATACACCCCCTCTTGTCTTAAAATTCATCCTGAAGTTTCACAGTAAGTGCCGAAATAATGTGTATCACAGTATCATAAGTCTATCTATCAAACAAAAATGGAAACTATTGGTGCATATCATATGCGTCCTAGGTGGCCGAGTGCAGACTATAGTTGTTCCACTGGACCTTGACCTGATCTATTGTTTGACACCGTAGCTATCGAATGCAATGATCCAGGATGTGGATCGGCTCAGCCGTGAGCGCCCCCTCATCCAATACCTACAAGGAACTCATGTTAATAACGTGTGTGGGATTGCTAAATATAATGTCTCAAAACGGATAAGTGAAAAACATCATGCATACGCCTCAAAGAATCAGGCAAGGCTAGTCGATAGGCCACGGACCCCTTTCTCTCCACAATATAGAAAGGTCCCATGAACCTAGGAGATATTTTAGCTCCCTTTCCAAACTTGATCAAACTCTTATGCGGTTTTACCCGCAAGAAGACTCGATCAACGACCTGGTAACTATGGTCGACACTGTGCGCAACGACATAACTCTTATGTCGATCCTGTGCTTCTTTAATCCTTTGTCTTATTGTTTTCATTTTCTCTTCCATTTCTTGGGTCTCTTCAAGTCCCACTAGGACCCTATCCTCAAGTCGATCCCAACTCAAAGGCGTCCGACACGGTTGCCCATAAAGTAACTCGAAAGGCACCATCTTAATGGTGGTTTGGTAACTATTGTTATAAGAGAATTCTACTAGTGGCAAGAATTCTTCCAAACTCTTTTGTTGGTCCATCTCGTACATGCACAACATGTTCTCCAAGGTCTGGTTCGTTCGTTCAGTCTGCCCGTCAGACTCCGGGTGATACGCAATACTGAAGTTAAGTTGGCTTCCCAAGGCCTCTTGGAAAATCGTCCAAAATTGTCCAGTAAACATCGATCCTTGATCAGATATAATCCTCTTAGGCACACCATGCAGCCTCACAATCTCACTGAATAAAACTCTAGCTATGCCAGGTGCCTGATAAGTCATACACACAGGAATAAAGTGAGAACTCTTTGTCAGAATGTCTACTATTACGAAAATTGAGTTGTGTCTCCTTGCCATCAGTGGAAAACCAACAATAAAATCCATCGAAATAACCTCCCATTTTGATTCTGGAATAGCGTGTGGTTGTAGTAATCTTGCTGGTTGTAGTATGCCTTTACCTGCTGACATTCTAGACATCTGGCCACATAGTTTACTATGTCTGCCTTCATTCCCTTCCAAAAGAATCAGGGTTTAAGGTCCGCCCTCATCTTCGTGACTCCCAGGTGAGCCATGTAGACTACTCTATGAGCCTCACTTAGGATCAAGCTCCTCAACTGGGCATTTGGTGGTATGTACATCCGTTTTTTTTTAAACCTCAATAATCCATCACCGTCAAAAGTAAATCCTTCAAATATTGGTATGATCATTGTGTTTTGTCTGATAAAACCCTCGACCTCTTTGTACCAGTCATCGTCACGCTGTAAAGTTATAATATTTTCACATAGATCGATCTGAAGAGGCAACACCGAAAATATGCATGATCTTCGACTTAATGCACCTGCCACTCAGTTCACTATTCCTTTTATGTAAGCAATCTTGAAGTCGTACTCACTAAGAAATTTCGACCAACGTCGTTGTCGCGCGTTCAAGTCACTTTGCGTAAAGGTGTGTTGTATTCCATAGTGGTCCGTCTTTAGTTAAAATTTTCATCTATCAAGGCAGTGCTTGCAAACCGAGTCAATAAAACGATACGCTTCCTTTAATTCTGCATGGTAGAGTGTTAGTAGGATTTGTGCTTTTAGTTCTGTATGTTTAATTGGGTAAGGAAAATGATTGTCTTAGCATTCTTGTTGATGACTAAATCTCCCCAAAGCCCTTAGCTTGATGTTGATTTCCCATGGCCTTCAATCCCTGCATGTCTTGATCATCCTATGGTTTATTGGTTGCGATGTTTGCGGCTTATTTTTTCCTTCGTCCCTAGCTCATCAGTCGACGCCTGAGCAGTCGACTAGGAGCTTGATCTACGATCGTCACTTCGGCATTAATAGACGTATTGATATGAGCGCCCTGATTTTATGTGCATGGATGATGAGCGAAGGATGTTCCTGCCAGTCGTCTACCCCTTCTGATTGTTCTTGGTTGATTTATGGTCTTGCACTTTCTTGTGATGGATTTTTCTGCGTTGATGGATTCATGGCTGAGCGATTGGTCTTACGCTTCTTGTGACTTATTTTTCTGCCTTGATTGAATCTCTTCTAAACGGTTACCCTCCTCATTTTCCCATGTGAATGTATATCTCTGCAATAAAACCACTTATCTCTGTGTTTTCGGTTCTGGATATTCTCGGCATCCTACCCAGAAATCCACTCAGCGAATCCCCTTAAATTTTATTGTTGACCATGATTTTATTCCTGGGTGTTTTTATGGCATGCTACACATAAATTCCTGTATTAATGAACATCATATCATTGTTATACATAGAATTAATAAGAGACAGTGAAATTGGTATGAGAGTGATTTATATTATTCATTGACAGCAGTGTTATTCTCATATGTGTCTGCAATTCTATCAGTAATATTTGATTGCAAACTTATTATAAGTGGGTCAACGATTTGTCACCATGCTAGATATCGTTACTAAGTTTTGCATTTGATAGCAATTTATACAACTAGTAATCATTGATGGATTTTATATTCAGTGTGCATAGATATAGCTATCGAATTAACATTGTGGACAGTAAGCACTATTGAAAACGATCTTTTTGTTATATGGGCTATGACAATTTTCGTTACACTGTTAACTTTATTACTTATTCTTAATTTATAGAATTAAACTCTGATTAAAGATAGCCTCCCTGTCATTGAACGATCTAGTAGGACTCCATGGGCAGGCTTCGGCACTTGGATAGTTGACCTGATGATGAAACTCAGGTGAGGCTTGATTATAGTTAGAAATTGGGTTAAAAGACCTATTATATTTATTCTCGTGTAAAAACAAATGCGGCTATGGTGGACTGGAGAGTGTTGGGGACGTGCGTACGTTCTATCTAATTTGGAGAATGATGGGAGTTGGGATTGGGATTGATAATAAAATGGTTTTAAACCCTGCTATCGATTATATTTATCTCTTTGTGTCTTCCAATTTACACCGAATTTTCGTAACCTTGAGGCAACTTTTAACCACTGGATGAATGCGCTTTCTTATGGAACACTCAGTGCCATTTTTATCTTGACGTGGCAATGAATTAGCCTCTGCGCCTTCGCATCCTTTACGATCTTGAGCACTAAATGCTTGCAAAGTTAAGTCACCTTGGATGCGAAATTTTTATATTTAATGGACAAAAACTAAACCGCTTGAGGTCGTGTATGACGGCTAAATCTCCTGGTGATTTTATGAAGGTTTAGCGACCCTTTTTGCCTATGTTTTCTCCATGTTGCACAAAAAACTCATAGTTCTCTACCCACAACAATTGGGTAGGAATAATTCAGTGACTGTAATACTTCTGACAACAGCATATCCCAGCCATGCAATAACTGCATGCAACAACTTGAGTGTGTTACCCCAATTAATGTGCCTGCAATTGATTAATTAAACCACAACAATGATGGTAGACTTCTTTATTTGCCTTGTTACTAACTGTATGCATGTTATTAATTGTTCCTATCACCGCCGGTGTTTATGACAACTTTTTATTTTCATCTTTTTAACTTAGACAATGATACCTTTAACCTTACACATTTGCAAATTTTGGGTTATTTATTGACCATTTTCTTTATTGCTAAATTCAGTGGTTGATCATTATATATGGATGTACGATTTCTGTTTTAACCTTTCTCAACGATTTTTGTTATGGTATATAGGTATGTTAACTATTATTTGTATACTTAAATAATTGTAAAATAGTGGTGTTAACCATTATTTGGTATTACCCTTTATCAACAATATTGCCATTATCCTTTATTGCAAGTTTGTCTTTTAAAAAGTTATGTACTTTAATAATTTTATTATGGTGTGCTATTGAATGGTTGCACAAGGATTTGGTGTTGTTTGATTGTCCAAGTCGTCTTGTTGACGTGTCATTGGGTGCTAGGGTTAGTAGTCAGGTGTTTAGATAATGCTTGATCTCCTAGCGCGTTGTTTTTAGAGGGTATTGGGGGTCCAGTTTGTTGTTGCGCTATGATTGTTGTCGCTCCTATCACCTGGCAACGACATGATTCCTGGTGAGGGGATCATTCTGTGCCCCAATGGATAGAGGCGAAGGATAACTTGGCCGAAGTCAGTACTTCCCGTTGTGGGCGTTTGTGCTTGGTCATAACGCCTTAACGCATTTCGGGTTGGCATGCTCTAAAGGTTTCCAGATGCTGGTCGTCGAGACCGTAGCGTCGGGATTGTGGGTGTGGTCCTTTAGCTCGTAGGCGTAGTTAAGTCTGTGTCGGGCGGGTAGTCTTTTCTCTCTGTTGTTTTATGCATGTTCCACCCAACGACGCTTGTGCTAGTGCGCGGAGTCATAGTTGTCATTGCCTTCCTGCCTGAAACAAAAACAAAATTGCACCTTGCTTCTCTTGTAGTCGTAACGATGGAATCGTTACATGATATAACTTTGTAAGAAGGATATAACTTTTTAATTTTATTTATTGTAAATAAAATTATAATTTATTTTTATTTTTATTTTTAAATTCAAATAATGTATAATCCACTCACTCTTTGGAAATTTAACATTAATATATATTTCATGAAATAACGTTATATTTCCCTCAACTACAACGTATTAAAATCGATTCAAAACTAATATAAGGCATTTTGAGTGTACTTTCTATGATTATGATAAATGTTTATGTTTTAATTTTCATAAGGTATACTAAAAGTGAAAGATTAATTGCTTTCGAGTATTATGTCTCCACGAACAAATCCTAATGGCCCTTCCAAAGGATTATGAAGGATTTTGAGTGTACTTTAAATGTTTATGTGTTAATGGTTATCGAGTATATTAAAATTGATCGATATATTGAAATCTCATATTATGTAAAAAAGCAAATCCCAATGTCCATTCCCGTAAGAATTTATTGCAATAGTTGGCATATTTGATAATAAAACAATAATGCATTGTCATTATAGTGGAAAATGTGAGTTCAATGCATATGATCAGTCTTTGTGGATGATGAGGTTATGAATCTTTTATTGCATAATTCAAAAATATATTATGAAAACTAATTAAGATAAAATGAGATATTTTGAGAGTCATGAATGTTTTATTGCATAATTCAAAATATATATTATGAAAGATAATTGAGATAAAATGAGATATTTTGAGAATTAATCTTTTAGTGTACATTGAATATTAGTATAAGTATTTATAATTATATCTGATTTAATGAACAACTTTTGTTTTTAAATTATTTCTTTTTGGCATGACGTGATTTTGGGAAACTTATTGGTACTTTCCCTTAATTTTAAGGATGGTATATAGAGTCAATTGGATTCTTCAGGGTTTAAGGCCAAGTTAACAATTAGCTCACAAAGATAGCAAGCATGTCACAAAGTCGGATTTGAAACCGGGTGGGAGAGGATAACAAATTTCCTCTTAGCCACTCAAACTACACCTAATTGACAATATACAACATTTACTTATCTCATGTGCTCATGCACATGTGTGTGGAGTTGAATATGCATTTCATTTCACTTGAAATGCATTATCTTATGTATATCATTAAATAGGGTTTTCCTTATAAATTGTGTGTCATTTTGATTAACACAAGGTTGACTTTTTATACAGGTATGTCATAATCATTGCGCATATCATTTTTAAAAGGGATCATAATGATATATAAAGTGTAGTTGTGATAATGATTTAGATGTTAATGTTGATCTGCATATTTCTTTTATTTTGGGGTTTGTTGGATTTGGTTATTGAGTAGCAATATTGCTCCAAATGGTGCAAAGTAATGTCAGAAAAATGCGTTAGAGATAATATTTAGGCTATTGTCATATAAAATGAATTCTTACCTCTATGTATCAATTCCAGGGCCATACACATCTTGTGAACTTCTAGGTGCCCTTTTGAACTTTTTGAAGGGCTTGGAGGCCCTAGGTTTGTACTTGCACTAGATTTTTCCATAGCACACCTAATTGACAATATACAACATTTACTTATCTCATGTGCTCATGCACATGTGTGTGGAGTTGAATATGCATTTCATTTCACTTGAAATGCATTATCTTATGTATATCATTAAATAGGGTTTTCCTTATAAATTGTGTGTCATTTTGATTAACACAAGGTTGACTTTTTATACAGGTATGTCATAATCATTGCGCATATCATTTTTAAAAGGGATCATAATGATATATAAAGTGTAGTTGTGATAATGATTTAGATGTTAATGTTGATCTGCATATTTCTTTTATTTTGGGGTTTGTTGGATTTGGTTATTGAGTAGCAATATTGCTCCAAATGGTGCAAAGTAATGTCAGAAAAATGCGTTAGAGATAATATTTAGGCTATTGTCATATAAAATGAATTCTTACCTCTATGTATCAATTCCAGGGCCATACACATCTTGTGAACTTCTAGGTGCCCTTTTGAACTTTTTGAAGGGCTTGGAGGCCCTAGGTTTGTACTTGCACTAGATTTTTCCATAGCTATAGTGACCTATCAAGACAATTTTATTGAGACTATTATTTCAAAAGGAACAAAAAGGAGTAGGGATTGACATTCCATTAAAATCATGGTGGCATATTCCAACATCTCTTTACTTCTAAGATTTTTGTTTTCTTCTTCCAAGGTGACTTTTTCTTCTTTTCCATCCATCATTGAAACTACTTTTAGTGGAAATTAGTGATTGAATATAGCCAAATTTATAGTTTTGTCTCATACTTATGGAAACTTATGGGGAGCAAGGAACAAGTTTTACAAGGAATGACCAAATGGTAAAAGAATTTATTGCAATTGGACAAATGATTTCTTTGTTCTTGAAATTCAATGGACCAACAAATATTTGGATTCAAGCTATTGACCTTAGGAATTTTTGCTATGGTTCATAGTAAAGGAAGTTTTCCAAGTGTTTGAAATCATGTTTGCACAAAATTTTCCTAGAATCTTCAGTATCAAAGTGTCAGTAGATACTCTCCAAATGTTTGACAAAATGCTTACATGGCAGTTGTTTTTAATGGCATTTTATTTTGCATTAGAGGTTAGAAGTGTAGCAACAAAACCAAGGATGCATGGCAAGTATTTGATAAAATGTTTTCATTGTAAGTGTTTGATGAAAGTTTTTATGACAATTTTTTGTTATAGACCCTAATGCAAAGACATAATTTCATATTATGATTAAGTCTCCTTCTAAAAAAACACTATGGATGTGGGTGAATTCAACCAGCTATGTGGTGGATTTAAAGCAAAAATTGGAGCATAGCCTAGGGTGTAATGTATATAGGGAGGATAATAAGGGGTACCTAGGGAGGTACCCTAGGAGGCCATTGATAGATAGATGACCACATATTGTGAAAGAAATATGTGTAAGAAGGCTTATTAGAAGGTTCCATATACTAGAAAGTTCCTTCATAGAATGTTCTTAGGAGTTTAGATACAACTATATAAAGAAGTAGAAGCAATGTAATGAGATGTCTTGTGAAGCATAATTGTAATTGTAGCAAGAATGTCTTGTGGAGTGATTCATTCCATATGGAATAATTAATGGTGTTACCCTACCRTAAGGTTTTTCTCCACATTCTTGTGTACATTCTTTTGTTGTCAATTGTGTGGATCTATTATATTATTTTCAAGTTAATGTATATGTTCTATTTTCATATCTATTAAGGTACATAACAAATGGTATTAGAGCTCTTTATTGGGACAAAAAAGGGAAGACAATTTTTCTTTTTGTATTTTTTTCAAGGGAAAAAGAGGATGACAACATTTAGATCGATTTCTGATTTTTTTTTTGCAAAATCAGAAGAATCCAGTTGTAGATCTATGTTCCTCTTGAAAAAAAGCCATATTTCCAAAAAATAAAAACATCCAAATTGGAGTTCAGGAAATGGAATTATCTTTGATTTGAAATTAGTTGTTTTATGGTTTTTTCAAGACAACCATGCAGTTTTCAAAACAAAAATCTGTTGACATAGTGCCAAAATTTCAATCAAATTAGTGTCAATTGATGCAAAGTGGCCATGGCATTTTATAATTGTGGTCATAATAGCCAATTGGAGTGGCCATGGCATTTCATAATTGTGGTCATAATAGCCAATTGGAGAACTATCACAAAAATTATGATAATTTTACATTAGCCACCTCAAACCCTAGCGACATAAAGGAGCTCCATTGAAAAGTAAGTTATTTCTATAAACTGTAGTTCTATTTTTGGGTTTTCAAAATGAAGATGTATTTTACAAGGAAATATAATGGTTCTAGTATTGAAGAATACATAAAATGGATAAATTCTCACAATCCAATATTTTGGAGAATATCTCTATACATTAATTTAAAAGATGATGTTTGCATATGGTGGGACTCATATGAAATTAACTATGAAGAGATAATGACACTTTCAGATCAAGAATATGATATACTATACTTAAATATATGGTTTCATGCTAAGAAGAAAGATAATGAGATATGTAAGGGTTTATTTTCATGTGACAACTTCATATTTACATGTTTATTAAATTTGATATAGGTATAGTGTTTCTTCATATACCAATCTCCTATGTCCCTAAGGGATTAAATGGCTCTCCGTGACAATATTTGTAGTGGTTGATTGAATATGACAAATAATAGAGGTGCCACAAAATGATCACATATATCATAGAAGTGTTTCTTATAGTTACTCTCCCATAATTCAAAACAATATATATGCACAAGAGGTAAACTAGGGTTCCAGTCCCAACCCATTGCATGAAAAGGAATTGATGAACATATAACATCAATTAAATAGGTTGACATATAAAAACCTAATTTTTTTAGTCTTGGAGACTCCCTGACAGATTCAAAGATATTGGAAGATAACATTTGGGCCCAGTTGAATATATGTCATTCTTTAGCCACATAATGTGCAAGAGGTACTCATTCCAACCTGAAATGTGTAGACCCTTCTTCTCCATACATTCTGCAAATTAATGTTTACAATAGTCGGTAGGGTTACTTTAAATATTGGATAGGATATATTCTACTATCCTTTACAGTAAAGAACTTTTATTCATCCCACCATTCTCTAATTAACTCGGTCATTTTGGGGTTTTCCTTCCTAAAGGTATCCAAAAACAGCTTGTTTAAATACACTTCAGGTTTCTACAGTTGATACAGCTTATGTAGGTCATCTTCCAACAATGAGGTGATATGGACTCTTTCTTCATTTAACATTGTTCACATACTTTAATCTATATGGGAATAAACCCATCTAATTCCATCATTGTAAGGCAAGATGGAGGGTCTGGAAGCAATGGGATGTAGCCCACTTTTCTTGACGTTCTTGTACACCTCTAGGTCTGGATGATCTTCTAGAAAATCTTCCTAGATGAAGATTTTGTATATGCCATCCCATGTGGGGAATATCTAAAGAACATTGTGGTGATTGGTATATGTGAGGAACAGGCTATGACATGCTATTTGGATTTTATCCTTGTGTGGAAACATTCTCAGTGGGTGGATTTCCCCTTCTCATTTGTGCTCTTGACATTCTACATTGTTAAAAAATTGTAGAATTCGAAATACTATAAGGATTTTGTATCATAGCTTAAATATCATTGTAAATCGACAGAGTATCACAAATACTGATGAATTTCTGCAAAAGAATTCCCAATTATCTTGAAAGACTTTTTGCATAATTATTTTTCACTCTTTACCTCGAAAAATAACTATATCGTTCTTGAATTACGTTAATAGTATTTTCTCAGCAACTTTATTATTGTAATTAATGTATTCAGATTTGAACTCACGGTAGAAGGGAAACATATAGGGCCATCAATTATTTTAGAAGAACCGACTTTCACAAAGATGGTTCTTCAGAGAAACAAGCTTGCAAGAAAGTGAACTTTTGGAAAAATAAGCTTGCGAGAAGATTATCTTCGAGAAAACCTTTTCGGAAAAATCCCTTTCAGAGAAAAAGTTTCAGAAAAATGTCTTCAGAACAAATGTCTTCGGGAAGACTCATTTGGAGGGATGACGAGTGGTAGCTCAATCAAGAAACCCAACAGAGTATCCCTGAAAGAATATTTGGGCCTTCGGCCTCAAGAAGAGTGTGTAACAAGGAAAATGAGTGAATAAAGATTAATAGTGCATTGTTAAGTTATATACATATATACAAATATTTTTTATAATATAACATGATTAAAATCCCTTAAATAAATATAACTTGATGATGTAGGTGGACATTGGTGGCCACCCACCTATTCCAACTGGCTCCTCTTGTCTGTTTTTAATTCAACATGTTCTTTTGTACTTATTTGTAATTGTGGGTTCTGTTATCTCCCAAAATAGCATTGTCATTTTGGGTGATAGAATGGGTCAAAAAATTTATTTCTGTGAGTCATGACTTTCAAAATTCAAAATCTCAGCTTTCGGCAGTTTAACTAAGTCTGTGGAAGTTTACTTAACTGCCGAAACAGGCCAATTTCGGCAGCGACTATGGTTTGCCTCTATCTCTTTTAAAAACTCATTTTCCTTCTCAGCCTTTGAAAGTCACTTTGTCTAAGATTGCTTTACCTCTAGGGTTCTCAACCTACAAATGCAAAAAACACAAATAAATATCATTCCATAGCTTTCGTCTTTTATATTTTGAAATAAAATGTATATGTTTATTTCAAAAACATTTCCAAAAGCAAAGATGGTGTGTACGCGTGTAATCTAATATTAAGCTATCCTTAGCTATCCT
>JASDQU010586955.1:142541-175399 GCA_032191745.1 Picea mariana | reverse complement strand
ATGGCACTGAGTTCTTGGAGGAATTCAAGGAGAAGGAGTGCGAACAGTATGATAAAACCATGTCCAGTTTGATAAAGGATTGGGTTTCACGCACCGCGAAGTTCAGAGCTGATAACCACGGCATTTATTCAATCGCTTCATTAGAACCGCAGTATAAATATGTGGCCATGATGACATGCCGGTTATATGGGAGAGAGGACTCATCACATTTTTTCCTTGCATGGGTGCCTCTAATGTTTCGGGTCGCAGAAGGTTGCTCTTTTAATTGGGCAAAGATGCTTTCGGATAGCTTGATCAATCGGGTCACAGAGTATCAGGAGTAGAAGGAGGCTAGGAAGGCGTCGTCATTCTTCATGTCCACATACATTATGGACACAATTTGTTCTATGAAACCATTTCCATTGATGAGCTGGAGTTGGACTCCAACCGAAGAAGAACCCATACATGTATATCATGCAAAATTATGGGAAAACAAAGAAGGAAATTTCGCGTATGAAATTTTTAATTGGGTGATGGTGCCCCTGCATGTCTCCATTTTTGGTCACCCACCACCCCAAATCTTGGACAGTATAGTAACAAATCCGAGCAGCATCGCAGATTGGTACGTGGAGGGAAAATTTTCATACCTCAGAATTTTCGAGGCCTCTGTTCCCCCACATGCGCTACCATTGTTCATTCCAGACAAGCTGGCTTATCGCGAGGTTGCTCGGAAAACGGTAATTGGCAGTGTGAGAAAAGATCTTAAAGGGTACTCAAAGAAGGTATGGTCGTCTTTTCCCATTCGTTTGAATTATTATTCTTTATTAGATTTCAAGCATGCCAAAGCCGAGGCTGCAGCCCTGGAAGACCTAAATTTGGTCTCCATTGAATACAAGAAACACGATCCACAAAGGATCGTGAGCAATCATTTGGCTAATTGCGGGCTCAAAATATTTGAGCATGAGAATTCACCCTCAGATGACATTTTTTGAGGGGTGAGGTCCTATGAAGAAATTCTAGCCCGGATTTAATCCTTGGCACCTGAGGAAAGAGTTGAAGTTCCAGGAACACTGACGTAGCTGTCTTCCCGCTGTGTTGCGAGGTGAGGGTCCAGGTATTTCGGAGACAAAACATAAGGATGTCGAAGGTTCTAAAGATGCAACTCCCGACCAAGGAAAACACCAGGATGAGGGGGAACAAACAAAGAATCCAGAAGCAGAGGAAAAGACACCAGACCTGCCAAAGAAACAGAATCCGGAGACAGAGATAAAGACTCCAGAACAGCCGAAGAAGCAGAGTCCGATCGATACTCCAAGAAAATAGGTGAAACAGATCGGAGAACCCATCACGTCATTCACTCCCTTGTATTCGACGCAAGGAAATATCAATGAAGGCTAGATATTCAATGAAGAGCTGAGGCCCATAAGAGTAGAAGAACTCCCTCCGAATGAGTTTTTCTTCGACAAAAAGAGAAAGGCAGTAGTGAAAAGAGAATTCTATCAAGAAGGAGAGTCGACTGCCAAGAAATATAAAGTCATCACTGTTGGAAAAGACAAGAAAAATGAGCAATTCGCTACCAAGATAGCAGGGACACTAGGAGCATATGCCTCAGCAAATCAATTCTCAGTCGGGCTCCTAAAAAACCAACTTAAAAGAAAGAATCGCCTCATTATGACCCTTGAAGCCAGATTGGCCACAACAATAGAAACGGCTAAAGACTAGGCGAGCATAGAAATGGAGCAGGCCAGGTTGGCCGATAAGAACGAGATAGAAATGCTAAAAACTAAGATCGAGCAAGCACAGCTGGTGGCCCGAGATGGTCGAATGCAAGCGAGACAATAGAGTGAGTTGATCGAACAACTGCAGACTAGGGTGGAAATCGCCGAGAACAGGATGATAGACATCGAGATGTTTAAATACCAGGCAATCGAGATTAGGAGCAGAGTCTTTGCGGCGCAGCGAAATTTGCTTGCCAAAGTAGAAGCGATCAGGGACAACTGTCTGTTGGTAAATCAGGTTTCCGAGAACCTATCTGCCAAAGAGAGGGATGCCAAAGTGGCTCGGGTCACCTTCCAGGAAGCTGTGATAGCCACGAACAATAGGGTTTCGGCAGGTACTCCTAGGTTCACCATTGCAGAGCAAACCAGAGGAAACGTTCTGTTAAAGGAATGGGAGCATAACATCGCTGAAGGCAAGCAACAAGCCCAAAGGATAACCAATTATTTAGAGAAGGCCTTCAATTCCATAGACGTCAAGCTACTGGGTATTGACAGCGAAGGCAGTGCCGAGATGTTGATGCAAATGAATATGGAAAAGATCTCACTTGATCTGAAGGAAGAGGAAGAAAGAGATTCAGCCGATATCTTGCATATGACTATGGTGGACATAGTCCAAGTAGATAGATGCATGATTAAACCTAGCACGCAGTTATGCACCATAGACCTCATAGACGGACAGATGGAGGACAAGCTGCAGCAGTTAGCCCGAGAATGTTACTTCTTCGAAGCCAATTGTCAAGCTGAACCATCGCGCCTAATATCTCAGCTAGTGGAAAGATCTATCACCTGTACCGAGCTCGTGCAACGACAAACATCTGGCACCAAGTGAAGACAGAGTGGGAGAAATGGAGCGATTGCTCTCTTCTCTGTCATAACCGAAATTTTGCGACTATTGAGATTCTATCTTACTTGTAAAATTGTATAAATATACCATAGAAAGAAATAAACAAGGCTGGACCTTTTTGTGTCGATTGTAACCGAGTTTTTTACATTTGAGAAGTGAATAGAAGAAAATCTAAAGATTCTCAATTCCGTCATGACTGTGTTACAAGTTTGTTTCTTTGTATTTCATATTTCATTTCATTTCATATTCATAATTGATGTGCTTTGTTATACTTTAGTACGACCACTACTATAGTGAATGAATTTTTGTTTTCTGTAATTGTTTATTGTCTTTCCTCTGCACCAACTATCAGTGGGTGTAAGACCAATCTTCATTTTCAGAACTCTACATATATTCTCTGCTACATCAGTTACTTCCTTACATTTTCCTCTTCTATTTATTTATGAGATTCTCCCCTGGTAGAAGCCTTCAATATAGACAGCTAAATGTTTTGCTCCCACCTCACACCTTTTATTAAAATATAATATAGTTACGGGAAAGAGCCTTTGATTTTCATCCCTATTTTTATTCCTAAAACTGTAAATTCTCTTTTATTCGACCAAATCGAGACAACACTTAATCTCTCTTTGAAGTCTTTCCTACTTTTACTATTCCCCCATGACTGTCCCTGTACCAACATAGCCTAATATTGAACCTAGACTATCAGACCAAACACACATTGCTTTAAATATTTTCGATACAATTCTCAAAACTGCTACTAATTGGGTCGAACTTGAACGTTCATGGGCAGCCATTGAACACGATATAACTATCCAGGAACAGTTGGAAGCTAGACAACGCCAATGTAGAAATCTTCCCTAGTTTCCTTTGCCGAAGGTTGACGTTTCTCTCTTCTCCATATTTTACCCACTTTTGGATGCCTTGACACTGTACTTTTAAGCCTTAAGTACAGACTCAGGAACAACATCTTTTTGGTGCCGTTTCCAGGGATTGAAGTTACGAAATCATTTTCCATGGGAAAACGACATATATTTCGTTGAAAGTGTTACCCTTTGATAGTGAACAAAGAGTACACACAGTTTTAAGGATTTTTCAATCTTTCACTTGGCGACTCCACAAAAATAAACTGGCATCTGGTAGAAGGAATACCAGACAAAACCTGGATGGTAAGCAGATTACGCCCATTACCGATCCCGAATTTTTTTTAAAGGCGAGAGGCTCTCTTAAGCCAATCGCTGCAGTTTATAAGCCTAAAAACCCACCTTTGAAGACTAAATGTCCTTTAGAACCTTCTACTTCACATAGTCCTCTTTTTTATACCAAAGATCTGATGTCAAACTGCTCCGAAGTTAGGAGCGAGATTCATCTGACTTTTCCATCTGTACACAAGGGAAAAAGTCCTTTAGAAAGTTCGTTGACAATTGACATACCATATTTTCTTCGATTGAATTTCTCGGCCTCGCCTAATTCTGAAGAGTGTGTTACACACTTATTTTCTACACCTGTCAGTTCACCCGATTATATCTCTTGCAAATCTGAGGAACCAAGCCCTTGCGTTCCATATCATTTATCTGTAGTTTTTTTGCCTCACCAGGAAACCAAAGAGTCACTTTTAATTTTCCGAAACCCCCTTTACGATTTCCCACTAGAATCGATGGTAGCCACTGGAGGAGGTGGTGGAGGTGCTCCTGGAGGAGGTGGTGGAGGTCAAGGGCTTGTCCCTCCTCCCAGATTATTCGCTAAAGTAGCAACGAGATACGATCCCCTGGTTTTACCTATCCCTCTACATGATCTTCCTGAAAATTACGTAAAAAATCTTCCTAATTTCTCTGGGGAGGGGGGTCTAACCGCAGCTGAGCATATAAATTTCTTTGACCAATTCATAGACATCCTGGGCCTAGAGCATGAAGATGTGTATTCCAAACTTTTTGTCCAAACTTTCGAAGGTCAGGTCTGAACCTGGTTTCGGAGCCAACCTGCAGGGTCTATCTTATCCTACGATGCTCTGGAAGATGCCTTCCTTAGGCAATGGGGCGAAAGAAAGGATCACTTATATTATCTAACCGAGTTTGGGTCCCTAAAGAAAAAGAACTCAGAAACAGTCATGGAATTTATTATGAGATTCAACAAACTGTATAATAAGATCCCAGCCGCAATTAAACCCTCCGAACCCTCAGCCAAAGTAACCTTCACGGGAGATTTTGAACAGACTTTGCGCTTCTTTTACGAGAGAGAAGGGGAGCCACCCTAAACAGAATGCAAGACGATGTTGTCGAAATAGAATCAAATATGATGGATTCAGGTAAATTAAAGGCTAAAGTAGAAACATTGAACCATGAAAATAGACGCTATAGGGAACCAGCGGGTCCTTCGGGGTCTAATAGATACACTGATGATAGAGTAGATGATATGGCCCGAGTAATTAAAGAACTATCCAATAAAATATCTAGGATGGAGTTGGAACAGGTTAAAGTTGATTCTTATGCTAAAAAGGACTTCAGGAGGAACCCAAATCCCCCAAATCAACAAAGACAAATAAATAACGAGGATCAAAAAGTACAAGATCCACTAAAGAGTGAAAATTTTATAGGAGCAAATGACCTCCAAGATTTCGGAGATTCGGATGATGATGTCACGAACTTCAGTGATGACTATTCGCAACCATATCTGACTCGCGAAGATATGAAAAATCTTTAAACATGCCACAACCGTCTAATGAGGATGAATAACGTGATCACACTGATCTCTGTGGATCTCAACCAAAAACTGAGATGATAATGGTTGAGTTTCAACCCAAGTACAACTTAAGATCTAAGAGTAAGCCCACCTCAACGACTCAACCCAAGAAAATCCTTCAAAGAGGTCAAGCTTATGAGCCTCCTTCAAACGAGACCTTATTAACCAACAACAAAACTAAAGTAGTAAGCACTCAGGAGTCCGAGGTGGAAAAAGTTGGAACTCAAACACAAGAAACCGAACCAGTAAATAAAGTTATGTCTTCAACTAGGATCATGAGCGATAAAACGGTCTAGACAAGTAAGTCGGAAAGGAAAAATTCGGAAGTCTCAACCAAAGAAACTGACAAGGTGAACGGAGCTTTCAGTTTTGAAAAAGGGTTAAAAAAAATTAAGATACCAATCCCTTTGGTAGAATTAGCGAAAAACCCCGTTTATCGGAAGCAAATTACCAAAGCGATGGGTGTCTTCGAGCTAGAAATCCAGTCTAATGTTATAAACTTGGAAGATGACAAACCTAACATCACCTTTGGTCCCCATTTCGAAGGGGCCAAAGACACCATTGCTCCCTTTTATATCACTCTGAATGTGTATGATCAGTTGCTGCATAATTGTATGTTAGACTCTGGAGCTTCCCATAATGTTATGCCCAAGATTATAATGGACAAGTTGGGTCTGTAGATCACAAGACCTTATGGAAATATGTACTCTTTTGACTCGAGAAGGGTTAAATGTATGGGGATGATAAAAGATCTGGTAGTTACCCTAGCGCAGGTTCCGGTTAAGAGTATCCTAATGGATGTGGTTATCGCAGAT
Source organism: Picea mariana (assembly GCA_032191745.1). Taxonomy (NCBI): domain Eukaryota; kingdom Viridiplantae; phylum Streptophyta; class Pinopsida; order Pinales; family Pinaceae; genus Picea; species Picea mariana. The sequence continues at coordinate 169,247 of JASDQU010586955.1, read as the reverse complement.
ATTCCCCCTAATTATGGCATGCTGTTATCTAGGTCATGGGGAGCCAAGTTAGGTGGTTCTCTTCAATTGGAAATGAAGTATGCCACGATCCCTATGTTCAGTGGTCAGTTCACTCAGTTGTACAGAGAAACAAGATTAGCATATATAGTCAGTGACCCTCAAAACCCAAACAACTTCCCTATTTACATTGCGGACCAAGATCTGAGAAATTGCATCTTGTCTTTTGATGATGGTTTGGATGGTTTCCCAGAGGAAATCGATAAAAGAAAGAAGAGTCAAGTCACATGGCGGAGGATCTGTAACATCGGAGTTTGGGAAATGTATTTTAAAGGTGCTTTATCTTCTGAAGGGGCAGGCGCGAGAGTGATTTTAGTAGCTCCCAAAGGTAAATTCATTGTTCCTTTCTCCTACCGACTACAGTGGGACATAGATTACACTAAAAACGTATGTAAATATGAAGCGTTGATCATAGGATTAGAGGCTGCCAAAAAGCTAAATATAAGTAACTTGGAGGTATATGGTGATGCAGAGCTAATAGTCAAACAAATAAACCGACAGTACCAACCAAACATACCAGACTAAGAACGTATAGAAATTGTGCTTGGGATCTCATGGAAAACTTTTTCTCATCCGTAAATGTCCATTTTATCCCTCGCGCAGAGAATCTACATGCTGATGCATTGGCAAAAGTAGCTTCAACCTTCTCTCCTCCCACGACCTTCAAACTGAAGTATCATATTGAAATTACATACAAACCCTCTATACCAGACAATATCCGACATTGGCAGGTCTTTGAAGATGACGAACAAATTAAGAAATTTCTTGTAGCAGTGGGTGAGTTCTCCAAAACTCATGCAGACCAAGAGAATCAAAATGACCCGATTTGGATCATGCAAGAGGGGGAAGATCCTGAAACCTTCCGAGAAAAAATTGCGGATCATCGTATGCTGGTCCTTAAGAGCAACCAAATTCCGAAAGGCTTGATTCCTTTAGAGAGACTTTTTGATCAGAACGACGTACCTGTGAAATCCACTTTGTAGCCCCAACCAGAAGAAGTGGAGGACTGTGATATAGGAACTGAGAAAGAATCCAGGGTGGTAAAAAAATCCAAGTTCCTCCCTCCTGAGGTAAAAGTCAAGTATAAAAGCCTACTCAGACAGTACAAAGATGTTTTTGCCTGGTCTTATGATGAGCTAAGAACGTATGACACTTCCATAATTGATCACAAGATACCTTTGAAGCCTGGGGTCAAATTGTTTAGGCAGAAGCTTAGACAGATTAACCCCATTTTGTTACCTGTGATTGAAAAAGAGGTTAGGAAGCTTTTAGATGCGAAAATAATAGTACCTCTGAGGTACTCGGACTGGGTGGCAAACCTGGTCTCGGTAAGGAAAAAGAATGGATAAATCAAATTGTGTGTGGATTTCCGAAACTTAAATAAGTCGTCTCTCAAGGATAATTATCCATTGCCTAAAATGGACCATGTGTTAGAAAAAGTTGTTGGAGCAAACCGAATGTCTATGATAGATGGGTTCTTTGGTTATAACCAAATCGCCATGAATGAACAAGACAGGGAAAAAACTGCTTTCACCACACCATGGGGTACATTCATGTATGACAAAATGCTGTTTGGTTTGATGAATGCAGGGGCTACATTCCAGCGCGCTATGGACATTGCTTTCATAGGAGAAAGAGACAAGTTCGCAGTCATTTACCTCGACGATTTGACGGTTTTCTCTAAAACTGATGAAGAACACTTGATCCATCTGAAACAGACTTTCGATAAATGTCGTAGGTTTGGTCTATCTTTGAACCCAAAGAAATCACATTTCGCTATGTGAGAAGGTAAGATTCTAGGCCATATCGTATCTAGAGATGGGATCAGGATTGACCCTAAGAGGATTGAAGCAATAGATACTATAAATATTCCCAGAAATGTTAAAGAGATTCAATCTTTCTTAGGAACAATAAATTTTTTATGAAGTTTTATCCCCAATTTCGCTGAGATTGTCAAATTGATCATAGGAATGTTGAAGAAGGACAACGGAGTAAATTGGACAACCGAGGCCAAAGCATCGTTAGCACATATTAAAAAATTCATAAGCGAGGCACCTGTGTTAGCAAGCCCAGATTATTTGAAATATTTTCTTATCTTCTCATTTGCCTCTGAACATACTATCGCCGTGGTGCTCCTACAAAAGGATGAAGAAGGATTCGAATGACCGATCGTGTTTTTTAGCAAGAGCCTTAGAGACACAGAACTAAAGTATGACATAATAGAAAAACAGGCGTACGCAATGGTAAAAGCGCTAAAGGCATTCAGAACTTATGTACTATATTCAAAAATTATCACGTATGTGCCTACCAGTTCTGTGAAAGATATATTGGTACAGCCAGACAGTGACGGAAAAAGAGGGCGATGGCTTGCTAAAATCCAAGAATTCGATCTGGAAGTTAAACCGACCAAATTGATAAAAGGGCAAGGCCTGGCCAAACTCTTAGCGGAGTCAAATTTCAGAGCCCTTGATATCAATTGCCTACAGGAAAGCGATGAAGACACAGACCCAAAGGAACTGGATGATGAAACAAGTCCAAACCAAATCGAAGAGAAATTCTTATCATCAGGCTGGTACAGAGACATAGTGTTTTACTTGCTGAACCTAAAATGCCCAGATGAACTATCACCGTCTAAATGTAGAACTTTAAAACTCCATGCAGTTAAATATTGTATAGCCGAAAGTCAGCTATATTGGAAGGATCCACTCGGGTTCTTGCTAGTCTATTTAGTTGAATCAAAAACTCAGTGGGTTATAGACAAATTTCATAAGGGAGTCTGTGGGGGGCATCACGCATGGAGAGCTACAACCTACAAGATCTTGAGGGTTGGGTACTACTGGCTGAAACTCGTTTTGAACATCAATGCCAAAGTGCCTGCCTGCAACCCTTGTCAAATATTCGCAGGTAAACAGAAGCTCCCTGCATTGCCCCTAGTTCCAGTCAAAGCTGAAGCCCCATTTCAACAATGGGGTCTAGACTTCATAGGGGAGATTAATCCCCATTCCAGTGCTCAACATAAGTGGATCTTAATAGCTACATATTATTTTACTAAGTGGGTGGAAGCCATTCCAACCAAAAGCGCAACAGACTCGGTGGTAATCGATTTCTTGGAAGACAATATTTTGTCAAGATTCGGTTGTCCCCAAAAGATAGTTACCGACAATGCCCAGGCCTTTAAATCTATGGCTATGATCAGCTTCTGTCAGAGGTATAACATTGTTCTTTGCCATTCCACAACATATTTCCCCCAGGGGAACGGATTGGCCGAATCATCTAACAAGAGCCTGGTGAACAAAATCAAGAAAATATTGGATGAAAATAAAAGGTCTTAGCATGTGCACTTAAAATATGCATTATGGGCAAACCGCATCAGCACTAAAAGGTCTATCTACAATTCTCCATTTCAAATGGTCTATGGGACAGATGTTTTTCTACCTATAAACCTAGTTCTACCAGTGATGAAGTTATGGTAGGATCAAAACAAAGAACCCAATCATGTAATCAGGAGAATTAATCAGCTGATTGAGGTTCAACAACATAGAGTTGAAGTTGATGAAAAGATGCAGAAGTACCAAGATGATATGAAAGCATTGTTCGACCTCAAGGCAAAGGACAGGGAATTCCTTCTAGGTGATTTAGTGCTAAGATGGGATGCAAGAAAAGAGGAAGCCACGAAGCATAGTAAATTTGACCACCTCTGGTATGGACCATTCAGGGTCTTGGATCCAGAAGAGAAAAATTCCTTCCTACTGGAAAATATAGACAGAGAAGTCCTTAACGCCCCTGTCAACGGGCGGTATCTAAAGCATTACATGACGTAACAGTCGCCAGATTCTCAAAAAAAGAAAAAAAAAGAAGAAGATATAATTAAATAAATAAATTTGTTATATATATTTTTTGTACATACATGTATTTTCATTTAAACATTGCCTTTTGATTTTCTATTTTTCCTTTCATAAACTTTCGACACATTTAAGATAAGATTCATATTTGTCTTTTACAGGATTCCAGCTACATACGGAACAAGAAGGAGAAGTAAACTGAAAGTCAGTGTCAGAATTAAATCGGCATAAACAGGTGATACCAAGAGTAATTTCATATTGCTCAAAGAAAGTAAAATGGAAAGGTAAAGATGAGATTTATCAAAGGATATGTTATAAAGGGTCGTTTAAGAAAACCGAAGTAACGCCATTCAAACTACAGTATCAACTGAAATGATAGACAACAAAATTGTTTTTGGTTTGAAATCTTTGAAGAAATTAAAATAAATTAAACAATTCACTCAATCTAAAAACAGTCAGTCAAAGTAAATTATCCCCGAAAAGATCTACAAGAGTCAGTCTCAAGTTGTTTGACCTCTGTATTTTCAGTCAGTAAGTCGCTACCTGGCACCCTTTCTGTCTTCGGGTTTAACTTTTAGCAAGTCACCATATTTCCATTTCATTACGAAGGGATAAAAGTTTTTCGTTTCAACCTCGTAAGTTTCAAAACAGATTGTGGAAAGAAAGTGAGTCTTCACAACTACTCGATCCCCTGATAAGCGAAGGAACGTTTAGAGTGATCCTAACTTTCCTAGGTTTTTCAACGGCATCAGAGGATTAAAGCTTGCTCAAGTGGGATGCCCTTAAAAAGTTATTTTCCTTTTTCTCCATAAGAACGAAGATGTTGTGAAGGTCAAGGGAAGGTTGGTGCTGAGTAATCAAAGTAAGTTGACAGACCTCTAATGAAAAATATTACACAGATATCATCCCTGATACAAACTGATTGCCCCCATTTTCGCGCTCTAAAAAGTAAATTATAAGACAGGTGGTGAAAGGAAATTCATAAATGATTGCCCCCACCTAGTCCAAGAGACAATGAAAGGAAATTCAGAAATGATTTCCCTCGTCTTAGCATTTAAATGCATAAATATATTCCGAAGTGGTGAAAGAAAATTCAGTAAAAGGGGCCAGATAACTTCACCGGGGTACTGAACAGGCTCGCTGGCAGTGAAGCAATGTCTGAGATATCTGTAAGGCTATTATACATGAATATCACTCTACTCTGGTAACCAATTATTTTTAAGACCTGATCCACATCCCAAATTCAGACGGGACTCCCCAATTAAAAACATATAATCTCATTCTTTTGATGCAAGCCAAGAGCCACAAGATCTGTTGGGTCTCCTAGGACTGTTTCGATTGTCTTAAAACATACCTGAATTTAGTAGCGGGAAAGAGAAAATTTTGAAAGGGACTACAGTTGTGTTTAAAAAGAGTATCTGATTTTGAAAAGGCTTTTGAAGGTAAAGAACAAAGTCTTTTTCCCCCTTCGATATACTATTCTCGGGAACCTTTCCACCCGATTTAGCTTTCGACTCCATTTACCCAATATTGGCACATGGTCTACTATTCTTCCCGCCTCACAGGAAGGCGGGATCCCTAGTTGGAGCCTATGTTGGAGCCGCCCTTGTTTTTTAGTTGGTCACAATTTTCATTTTGATGCTTGAAATCTAAAGACAGTTTTCTTTTTCCCTCTGAGATATCGAGACCTCTGAAATTTTGTCACGCAAGCAATGATGATTATTCTACTCTCAAAACAAGTCCTACCTTTCGTAAAAATGTTTCCTCTTTTTGTTCTACTTCGGGATCTCGCAGGTCGGATACTATAACTCATGTAATTCACACGTCCCGAGTCACGAAACAGGGAAGTCATTTTAAATTTTCACTCAAGATAGTAACGAGGGTAAAGTTTTCCCTAACTCATGATTAAGCGTCATCGGGTTTTCGCACCTCGGCGTTTGCCAAACCCAAATTTTTATTGTCACAGCCCCGAGAGCTGAGAACGCGAGGTCCTTTTTGGATAACTCATGTCAAGGATTAAAGGCAAAAAGCTAACGGTGGTAAAAGTTGTTCTCGGCATTTTGCCACTCGGCACTATCTTTTTTGAAAGTTACAGCGTCTAAAACCTGACTCACAAAGTCACAATGTAATTATAACATGATTAATTAATCACTTAATCCAAGATTATCTTCCCCTTAATTAAGTCATGTTATCGCGATCTCGTGGTTTCGCAGCTCGACATATAAATCTCCCAGAAACTTATCTCCAAAACTCCGAGTCACGTTATGGCGAAAGTATAATTATAAAATTAATCAAGCCTCAAATCACGATTACCTTTTATTAACCAAATCGCTCTTCGCAGTCTCGGGTGTTAAAGACTCAAAATGTTTAAGAAAAATCTCCGATATAGCGAGTAGCGAGATATTGATTAACATTGGCGAGATTGGATTAATTAAACTAAATTGAGACATATCCCGCGTTTCGATGCTTGCACGATTCACGAGGAAACATTTTCACTCCATACGCCAACTGACTTTTAAACCACCAAAATTTATGACATTAATGAGGAAATAGGGTAAATCTATTAATATAAGATCAGATTTTTACAGCAACAATTTATTTCTAAATATGATTGGACAGGCTTGTTTTGAAAGGTACCGATTTTTCAAATATATGTAAGAGATGCGTTTCATTATAACAAATGCATTTTCATAGCACGCAGAGCTCATCACTTCTGAGTAAGCTGACTTCTGTATGTATACACAGTTCTATCGCAGAAGAGCTAAAACGCAAGCTTCAGCCATGGCTCCGCGGAAAGCAGCAAAGGTGAATGTTGAGGTTTCAGGACAAATCTCAGACAATGTCTCCGATACTTTTCCCCGAAGTGTCCACTTGGTCCCTAACTAGTCATTTGTTTCAGACATTCTGCAATCAGAATTGGTGGATTATTCCGACGACTCCGACAACAACGAAAGAGATGATATAACCACCAAGTACAAAATAGTTGTCCAATCCGGAATGCACAGAGTAGCATCTAGGCCACGATTGCTTCCATATTATGACATGGTCCGATGGGCATTGGATCATGTGGACATACCGACCAGGACTATCATGGACGAGCAGAGAGTCACCATCGGGACTTTTAGGCCTGAGCATCTGCAAACCATGTATAAGCTACCCACGACGTCCGACTACACATATGGAACTGAGTTCTTGGAGGAATTCAAGGAGAAGGAGTGTGAACAGTATGATAAAACCATGTCCAGTTTGATAAAGGATTGGGTTTCACTCACCGCAAAGTTCAGAGCTGATAACCACGGCATTTATTCAATCGCTTCGTTAGAACCGCAGTATAAATATGTGGCCATGATGACATGCCGGTTATATGGGAGAGAGGACACATCGCATTTTTTCCTTGCGTGGGTGCCTCTAATGTTTTGGGTCGCAGAAGGTTGCTCTTTTAATTGGGCAAAGATGCTTTCGGATAGCTTGACCAATCGGGTCACAGAGTATCAGGAGCTGAAGGAGGCTGGGAAGGTGTCATCATTCTTCATGTCTGCATACATTATGGACACAATTTGTTCTATGACACCATTTCCATTGATGAGCTGGAGTTGGACTCCGGCCAAAGAAGAACCCATATATGTATTTCATGCAAAATTATGGGAAAACAAAGAAGAAAATTTCGTGTATGAAATTTTTAATTGGGTGATGGTGCCCCTGCATGTCACCATTTTTTGTCACCCACCACCCCGGATCTCAGACAGCATAGTAACAAATCTGAGCAGCATCGCAGATTGGTATGTGGAGGCAGAATTTTCATACCTCATAATTTTCGGGGCCTCTATTCCCCCACATGTGCTACCATTGTTCATTCCAGACAAGCTAGCTTGTCGCGAGGTTGCCCGACAAACGGTAATTGGCGGTGTGAGCAAAGATCTTAAAGGGTAATCAAAGAAGGTATGGCCGTCTTTTCCCATTCATTTGAATTCTTATTCTTTATTACATTTCGGGCATGCCAAAGCCGAGGCTGCAGCCCTGGAAGACCTAAATTTGGTCTCCATCGAATACAAGAAACATGATCCACAGAGGATCGTGAGAAATAATTTGGCTAATTGTGGGCTCAAAATATTTGAGCATGAGAATTCACCCTCGGATGACATTTCCTGAGGGGCGAGGTCCTATGAAGAAATTCTAGCCCAGATTCAATCCTTGGCACCCGAGGAAAGAGCCGATGTATTGAAGTTCTAGGAACACCGACGTAGCTGTCTTCCCACTGTGTTGCGAGGTGAGGGTCCAGGTATTTCTAAGACAAAACAGAAGGATGCCAAAGGTTCTAAAGATGCAACTCTCGACCAAGGAAAACACCAGGACGAGGGGGAACAAACGAAGAAACTGGAAGCAGAGGAAAAGACACTAGACCTGCTAAAGAAACAGAATCAAGAGACAGAGATAAAGACTCCAGAACAGCCGAAGAAGCAAAGTCTGATTGATACTCCAGGAAAATCGGCGAAACAGATCGAAGAACCCATCACGTCAGTCACTCCCTTGCAGTCGACGGAAGGAAATATCAATGAACACTGGATATTCAATGAAGAGATGAGGCCCATAAGAGTAGAAGAACTCCCTCCGAATGACTTTTTCTTCAACAAAAATAGAAAGACAGTAGTGAAAAGAGAATTCTATCAAGAAGGAGAGTCAACTGCCAAGAAATATAAATCCATCACTGATGCAAAAGACAAGAAAAATGAGCAATTCGCTACCGAGATAGCAGGGACACTAGGAGCATATGCCTCAGCGAATCAATTCTCAGTTGAGCTCCTAAAAAAACAACTTAAAAGAAAGAATCGCCTCATTAGGACCCTTGAAGCCAGATTGGCCATAGCAACAGAAACAACTAAAGACCAGGCGAGCGTAGAAATGGAGCAGGCCAGGTTGGCCGATAAGAACGAGATAGAAATGCTAAAAACTAAGCTCGAGCAAGCACAACTGGTGGCCCGAGATGGTCGGATGCAAGTGATCCAACAGAGGGAGTTGATCAAATAGTTGTAGGCTAGGGTGGAAATCGGCAAGAATAGGATGATAGACATCGGGATGTTTAAATCCCAGGCAATCGAGATTAGGAGCAGAGTCTTTGCGGCGCAGCGAAATTTGCTCGCCAAAGTAGAAGCAATCAGGGACAACTGTCTGTTGGTAAATCAGGTTTTCAAGAACCTATCTTCCAAAGAGAGGGATGCTGAAGTGGCTCCGGTTGCCTTCCAGAAAGCTATGATAGCCATGAACAACAGGGTTTCGGCAGGTACTCCCAGGTTCACCATTGCAGAGCAAACCAGGGGAAACATTATGTTAAAGGAATGGGAGCATAACATCTCCGAAGGCAAGCAACAAGCCCAAAGGATAACCAATTATTTAGAGGAGGCCTTCAATTCCATAGACGGCGAGCTACTGGGTATTGACAGCGAAGACAGTGCTGATACGTTGATGCAAATGAATATGGAAAAGATCTTGCTCGATCTAAAAGAAGGGGAAGAAAGAGATTCGGTCGATATCTCGCATATGACTATGGTGGACATAGTCCAAGTAGATAGATGCATGATTAAACCCAACACGTGGTTATGCACCATAGACCTCATAGACGGACAGATGGAGGACAAGCTGCAGCAGTTAGCTCGAGAATGTTACTTTTTTGAAGCCAGCTGTCAAGCCGAACCATCGCGCCTAATATCTCAGCTGGTGGAAAGATGTATCGCCTGTACCGAGTTCGTGCAACGACAAACATCTGGCACCAAGTGAAGACAGAGTGGGAGAAATGGAGCGATTTCTCTCTTCTCTGTCATAATCGAAATTTTGCGACTATTGAGATTCTATCTTACTTGCAAAATTGTATAAATATACCACAAAAAGAAATAAACAAGGATGGACCTTTTTGTGTCGATTGTAATAGATTTTTTTACATTTGAGAAGTGAATACAAGCAAATCTGAAGATTCTCAATTCCGTCATGACTGTGTTACAAGTTTGTTTCTTTGTATTTCATATTTCATTTCATTTCATATTCATAATTGATGTGCTTCATTATAATTTAGTATGACCACTACTATAGCGAATGAATTTTTGTTTTCTGTAATTGTTTATTGTCTTTCCTCTGCACCAGCTATTAGCGGGTGTAAGACCAATCTGCATTTTCAGAACTCTACATATGTTCTCTGCTACATCAGTTACTTCCTTACATTTTCCTCTTCTATTTATTTATGAGATTCTCCCCTGGTAGAAGCCTTCACTATAGACAGCTAAATGTTTTGCTCCCACCTCACACCTTTTATTAAAATATAATATAGTTACGGGAAAGAGCCTTTGATTTGCATCCCTATTTTTATTCCTAAAACCGTAAATTCTCTTTTATTCAACCAAATCGAGACAACACTTAATCTCTCTTTGAAGTCTTTCCCACTTTTACTGTTCCCCCATGACTGTCCCTGTACCAACACAGCCTAATATCAAACCTGGACTATTGGACCAAACGCACATTGCTTTAAATATTTTCGATACAATTCTCAAAACTGCTACTAACCGGGTCGAACTTGAATGTTCATGGGTAGCCATTGAACACGATATAACTATCCAGGAACAGTTGGAAGCTAGACAACGCCAATGTAGAAATCTTCCCTAGTTTCCTTTGCCGAAGGTTGACGTTTCTCTCTTGTCCATCTTTTACCCACTTTCGGATGCCTTGACACTGTACTTTTAAACCTTAAGTACAGACTCAGGAACAACACAAGGTTTGGTTTATCTAAGACCAAAAAAACCCACTAGACATTGACCCTTTCGTCATCACCTGCTTGTGCATATGAAGTCTCACTTGAGGTATCTATGGGGACTGGAAGAACCGGGCATCTGCAGTGGTAAGGGAATGGCAGGAAAACATTCAGTTCATTCTTTCTTAGTACATTATGCGCATAAGTCGGTTCTATCCTATTATTAACTTACCTATTATTCAGATTCCTATACTTATCATATTCCAGTTTACTGTATAGATTTGTTACTATCACAATCATGAATCATTGCGCCATTCTTAACTATCGTATGAATCTATTATATGATGCATGAAACTAATATTAATAATCAAACACAAAAACATAGACAACACATGATCCTGTAACATATCTCTATCATTCATTTATTCATCCTTCTCAACCTTTGACTGTTACATTCAATAACTCTAGACTCAATATCAATCAAACTATAACATAACCTAATATATCATGATCAAACTTCATCAAAATAATACATAGTTGAACCAACCAACTGAACCCCTAATATCTTGACCCGTTACATATTTATATCAAAAGTTAGGGCTAAAAACCATAATCTATTCATCCCAAAAATATCCCATTACAATGCATGGCCAACTTAGTTAATTGACTGTTCGACGCCTTTCTTCTACTTTTCATCCTTCATGTCGGTTTTATGTTGTTCTTCTGTTTCTGGAATATCGAGTTGTAATTCTCATGTTATGCTTTATTTCCTTTCTTTATTCTTGTAGCTTTATTCTTCAAGTTACACATTGTCTTCCTTTTTCACACTTTCCTCCTTCTGCACACTTTCCTACTAGATGCACCTCAGTTGCGTGCTCTCTAGCTTTCCTTTTTCCTCCATGCACTTTTCATATACTTGGGAGTTTTCCTCAAAATTTTATCACCTCTAGATAGTCCTGAGCCACTTAGGCCTGTTGCATGTTCTTCCATGCTGAGATGAATTTTTGAGAGGTCTCCTTTGCCCCCTCTATCTATTTTATTTTTTCGACCTTTGTTGTTATTATCTCCTCTACTCCTTGCACAATCAAGTTTGTAAGTTTACCCTATGCTTCCATCACCGCTTTCTTGATCCTACCCTACACCGTAGCCAACTCTTCAATTAACCGCACTACCTCTTCTTGCAGTGGTCCCATTCTTTGTTGCGGGATCTTTTGTTGATCCCTCATTTTCTCCACTTCTACCTGTGCCTCTCTTTTATCTAGAATGGTTGAAATGCACGCTACAAGTGGTAGTGTATCCATCCTTTCTTCTATTTTTTGTGCTCGTTCTTACACCTCTCTTAGCTTGGCCTCTACGACCTTCATCTCTAGGTATTCTATCAACTTTGTCCACACCTGTGCATTCTCCTCGCAAAGTTTTGTGCATTCACCCTCAATCTTCTTGATGTTATAAAATGTTGTGGTTGACATTCTCGTTCTGTCTTCACGCACCTCTGGTGGTGATCCTAGCATGCTCCTTAGCTTTAAATCTTCCATCTATGATCGAAAGACCTTAATGACTTCACCGATCATCTGCACTTGTTCCTCCATAGTCGCTTCGATTACTAGGGGAACTTTTGGAATTTCTTTATACAAACTTTGGGTTGTTGTTGGGGTCTTCTTTGCCATGCTCTTAGCCTCATCCTTTTCCTAGAACTATTTTTTGGCCTTCTCCTCTTGTTCCTTATTCTTCTTTGTAATAAGCCTTAGAGTTTCTACCTTCTCCCTCTTGAATGCCTCTTCTCGCATAATAGCAGGATAATTCTGGATGACAACATTAGGGGTCGTGTTGCCCCTAGAAAAAGCATCACTTCTACCAAGAGAAAAAATTATGTTAAGCCTTCTCTTCCTATAATCGTCTTCTATGTTGATAATTTGTTGAGGTGTCTTGAGCTCGATACCATCCTCCTCTTTTCCTACGCCCCTTGGTAAATCCTTTAGGTTTAGTTTGGGCACCGTATACGAAGCCAATTTCCGAGAAACTTCTCTTTCAGTGGGATCTTGATTTGATTCCTTCTCATTTATTGTCATGAAGAATTCGTAACCCCCAAAATTGTTATTGAGTCTGTTGAAATATGCATACAAATTTATTTTGGAAGCGATGTGAGCTCCTGCATCTAATATGCTCTCAGTGTCTAATCATTTTCCCTGGCCAGCTCCAGAAATGGTTGTTCATCGGTAATGTCGTGATCCAAAAACTTGAGGATGACATTCTTGCCAAGCATATCTCCTTTCCTACTCATCCTGGGGGGAACCAATGGTACTTCTAGCATATGTTTCCCCATTTTTCTTGGGTGATAGGTTCCTGAACTGGCACTATGCGTGTTCTGTGGAATCTATTGCTCTGCTCTGTTCTCCAATTTGCTCGTGTTCTCTCTTGTTCACTCTTGTTCGCTCTCCTTCACTCTCATTGGTATGCAAGAATGAGTTAAACTTAACGATATTATTATGTTTTTTTTCTTTCATGTTGACTGTACCTATCCCATCCTACCTTAATTAACTTGTCCCATCTGTCATCATGGTTATTGATTTGTTCCATAATTGCATATTTATTACAAAATCCATCGGGTGATTTATCCCTTGTACTATTGATTTGTCAAGATTTTCGGCCGATTTCCCCATTTAATAATTATACAATGCTTTTATGACCACTGTGTAACCATAATTTTCGTGCTTTAATGATTTTAATAGTCTTGTCATTGCCCAATTGTCTCATCTCTGATTTCTACGCAGTGCTATGCTTATGTGTGATGATGATTCGTTCTACACACCTTCTTATGCCTTAGTATTTGAACGCTCTTTTTTTTTCATTATTTACTTTTTCCTTCTTTTTCTTTCCTGCTATGATACAACTACTATAATACATGTGTTTCGATGCAACCCAAATTATTGCGCAACCTGTTGGTTGTCTTTGTAGAGTTTCAACTGACTCCCATTCACCATTCCTTCCAATACATCTCCATTCAAGGTTTCCAATCACGCAACACCTATATTTGTTAGTTGTTGAATCACATAAGGTCCTAACCAATGCAGTCGAAATTTCCCCGGATGCTGCATATACTTGCTATCATAGAGTAGTACCAAATATCCAACTTGAAACTTTTTTGGTTTAATGTGTCAATCATTCCAGGCCTTCTCTATGGCTTTCTAAACCTTCTGATGGAATCCTAAGACAAATTGATAAACTCTAGACCAGTATCATATAGCTATGTAATTACTGCAATGCACAGGCTAGGAAGAATAAACTCCATTGGCACTACTACTTCTTTCCTATAGACCAACTTGAAACGTGTCTGACCTGTCAACTTCTTTCTTGTAGTCTTGTAAGCCCATAATACTATAGGAAATCTTACGTCCCAATCGTCTCTTCCTACATTGCAAATATTTTTCAAGGCATTCTCCAAGATATTATTAAAATTTTCCACGGTTTCGGCCTGAGGGTGATATGGGGTACTCTTTTGGTTATGAATATAGAACTCCTCAGTCAATGTTGCAATTGTCTTCTTTATAAAGTGTGTCCCTTGATCACTGACTAATATGTGTGTACATCCAAACCTTGTGACTACATTTTTGAATAGAAACCTCGTGGCAGTTTCCGCAGTAAATTTTGTAGTTGGGGCTACTTCTTCCCATCTTGTCAAATACTCTATCACATTAATGATATACCTTTCCCCCAATCTTCTAGCTTGTGGTTTGATTTGCCCCACAAAGTCTATGACCCATTTCTCAAATGATTTCAACATAAACTGTGGATTCAAAGGCATTTCATACCTCCTAGATGGATTTCCCACTTGTTGGTAGACATCCCATGACTGACAATATTCCTTCACATCCTTGTAAAGTGTCATCCACCAAAGTCCTGTGCACAAAATATTCTATGCAGTTTCTCACCCTACGTAATGTCCTCCATCAATTCCATCGTTCACTTCTTCAAGTATTACTGACATTTTTTGCTCTATCACACAGCGTATCAATAATCCATCTACACCCATCTTGTATAAATTCCCTACAATCAACTGATAATCTATTGTTTTCACTACTAGTTCTTTCTTTTGTGCTACAGTCATCTCAGATGGAGCCATTCATGTGTTGAAAAACTGTACGATGTTTGAGAAATAATCATCCACCATCCTTACTACAAATAAATGTACATCTGGGAAGTAGTCATCTAAATTTCCTGCATCTTCCCCTGACAATATGCATGGTAGATGATTTGGTCCTACATTCAGCTTACCAGGTTTCACTATGACTTCAAAGTCATATTCATGAAATAATAATATCCACCTGCATATTCTCCCCCCCAACAATGGCTTGTTGACTAAGTATTTTAATGAATAATGGTATGTATACATCTTAAAGTGGCCTGAATTTTTGTAGTGCATATACCATCGCCAACCCTTCCTGTTCCATGGTCTTTTAGTTATTCTCTGCTATAGACATATTCCTGCCTGCAAAATAAATTGGGTGATTTATATCTCCTTCCCATGGATGAGATAGAACTACTCCCAATGGTATGGACAATTTGTCCATGTGTACAGGAAACTCCTTGCTCCAATCCAGAAAAATTAAAATCGGCGCGGTCACCAACTTATGTTTTAGGGTGTCCAACCCTTCTGTCAGTCTTCATTCCATTGAAACTTCACTTCCTTCTTTAGTAACTTCTCCATCGACGATATAATCTGCACATATCCCTTGATGAATTTCCTATAATAACTTGTATGACCCAACGTCTCCCTCAACTATCTAATCGATGTAGGAGGTTCTAACTCCAAAATACTGGAATCTTAGTTGGTTCTACCAATAGTCCTTGTTTTCACACTACATGTCTTAACATAATTCCAAATGGCACACAAAAAATGCGCTTCTTCAAGTTTAGTGAAATATGACATTGTCTGTAGTGATCCAACATAAGTATAAGAACTTCTATATGATCCTTCAATAGAATGAACAACGTCCAATCATCCAAGTAGAATTCTAGGAACTTATGGATGAAATCCTTAAATGATGCAACTACTACCTTGGAAAATACTGCAGGGGCATTCTTCAATCGAAAGGGCATAATTTTGTATTGATAGCTGCCCCATTCTATCACAAAAGTGGTTTTGTGTTGATCCTCCAGTGTGATTCTTATCTGATGGTACCCAAAGAGTCCATCTGTAAAAGAGTAAGTTTCCTGGCCTCCCATGTTCTCCATTACCTCATCCATGAATGGTGTTGGAAATGGATCATATTGATTGCTTGGGCTGACCCAGGTTCCGATCTCAAAGGTTTCCAAAAAAACCCTCAAAATATTGGCCCTCCTGGTAAACTGGAAGGAAACACTACAGACAGAGTGCACAACACAGTCTCACCTGAGATAGCTTATGGGGGATTGCAAGACTCAGATGTCTATAGTCAGGGAAGGGATTGGGACTATGATCTGTTTCTTTTCCTTAAGCATCATATTTGTATTCATTCATCTAGATCTAGTATTCATTCATCAAGAAAATTATGCATGCATGTGGTCATAATATGAGCTAAACATCCATTCTTTACTAATAAATAGAATAAACAGTAAAACAACCATTCACACATATTAGCACAACATGGTTACCATGGTTCACCCCCCCCTTGGGCTACGTCCACAAATATTTGGATCGTCTGCTCTTTTATTAGTAATTCTTCAAAATATACACATTCTTCAGGCTTACAATAAAAAAGTAGGACAAGTTTCATCTATGATGGGAACTAGACCACACCAGGCTCCACAACATGTGACCTAACCATCAAAAACCTACTTGCTAGTTTATTCAGACCTAATTATTATCTCCTTCACCAACCTCTACTAGACCTCCTAGGCCTTTATTTATACTATTCTATTGGCTCATCGCCATTACATTCATATCAAAAACCCCAACCTTAACATGGATAGGTTGGCCTGCATGTGCACCACACTGCTTTTCATCGATCTTTGGCCTACTACTTTTCCTCCCTCTTCTGCATGCTTTGTTTCCTTCATCTTTTGCATGTTGTTTTTCCTCCACATGTGGAGCGTGCTTAAAAATAGGATTTTCTCTCCCAAAATAGGCATGCACTAAAAATCCCCCAAAACTAACATGTGGCTCGTCCTGAGCCACTCAGGTGGTGTGCGCTCCTTGCAAAGCCTTCACTAAACTGTGGAACTTTCCTGTTAATTCCTCCCCTTTTTCTTTCACCTCCACAACTTTCTCTGTTAGCGCCTATACCAGCTACATTGTAATATGTTAGTGCAACAATGTTGCACTCTCTATATGAGATTTCTCCATCCTTTTATTTTCTACCTCCAGTTCTACAATTATTTGCGCTGCTTTCTCCTTGAGGGGCTCCAATTGGGCCTGCCTTTCTTGCTTATTTATCTTCACAGTCTTTAATTCCATCTACAGGTTCTTCATCTCCTGCATGCCTTTCAACCTTTCTATGATACTCATTTCCTTCTATCGCTGCTTCAAATCCTACATCGCAATGTTAATTTTTTCCTCTTGTTGGTCCAACTATTGGACCTTCTTGTCTTCCTCAAGAGTAGTCCATATGTGTGCAGTCCTATCAAAACATTCTGCGACTTCCTTGGCTTCCCTTGCAATGTCATTTGTCCATAATGGCGTATTATGTTTTCTCTCTAATAAGACCTCAGGAGGGGTTTTCGGTGTTAGATTTTCCTTCAGTTCCTTCTGCCTATACCCCTCGATTTTCTACGTGATGATCTGGATCTATTCCTCGATGTTGCTCTTTGTTTCCTGCGCGCTATCTAGAATCTTTGTGAAGACTTCCTTTAGTTTATTCTTGAGGTTATCCATGCACTTCTTCTCTTCCTGCATATCCATCTTAACTTTCTCTACAACAAGTTGTAGCAAGTCCTTACCATCTCTGGTGACTTCCAATTATGTCGCATTCGCCCTAACCCATGACTGTACTTCCTATGTGACATTGACTTGCAATATGTACAACACCTTCATTGGTATTTTTGATAAAACCAACTCTACTTTTTGCAAGTCCTTAAGTGGTGTCTGTGTCATGTCCTCCTCGAACTACAACATATCTGTTGTAATGCAAAAACTTGGACTTGCCTCATTTGGATTGTTTTTTCATCGCCCGATGCGATTTTTTCCCCTGCCTCTATCGATCATTGGATTAGTTCCTTTCCTTTATCCTTTGTTTGTGTTTCTTGTATTCATTCCAAGACCTATTTTGTCCCCTGTCTCTATCGATCATTGGATCCGTTCCTTTCCTTTATCCTTTGTTTTTGTTTCTTGTATTCATTCCAAGACCTATTTGACCTCTGTCAGTTCCTTCATGATTCATTCTCTTTGATTCTCAACCTCCTCATATTCCTCAGTCGTGTGGTCTTGAACTCTCTCTGCTACCAATTCGGCATCATCCTCGGTAATTGTGTATTCTAGGATATTGTTATAAAACTAGGACCGTGGAGCAATAAAATAAAACAAATGCGGAAACAAAACACAGAAGATACACAATACAATAGAGACACAGATTTACGTGGTTCACCCAGTGTGGGCTACGTCCACCAGAGAAATTGCCAGGTCCTTCCTTTATTATTATCCATCATATGAAGGGATACAACCTACAACAAACCCACTGTAACTTCCTCTTCTTTCTCTCATAGTATCCTATCTCAGAATACAATATTCACCATCAACCATAGCCTCAATACATTTTCCTCATAAAGGAGGGTTGCCTTCTAGGGAAAAAAACCCTAACATAATCTCTATTGTTAGATCTACGACCTTATAATGAACGGTCCAAATTTACAATGAAATTACAATATACATTTACAAGGAAATTTTTCCTTTGGGGGCTTCGCCCCCGAACCCCTANCATGACTGAAAGTAAAAGACCTCTGAATCAGGAAGATAATCAGGCTCCACAACCAACATATATCCTTATGCACCTTGGCCTTCTTACACGGTCCTCCTATTTGTATGATTGGACTTTTGGGTGGCTCTACATCTTATGGAGTTGTCATCATTGGGGTTTCTTGTGTCATTTTTCCCCCTCCTTCCTTGTTCCTCTTGCACAGGGACATTGTCCTTCTTTCTTGTCTGCCCATTCTTCTTTGGGACCCTGTCTTTCTTCTGTTGTGCTTGCTTAGGACCTGGTTTCTTCTGTTGCGGTGGTTTCTTCATTGTTGCGTTTCCTCCTGCAAATGTCTTCGATGGACCTACTTTATTTTCCTTTCCCTTGGGCATGTATTTGGTTATGACTGGGATTTTCCAGTCATCCACCCAGTCCTTAATTTCTCAATCTACTTCTTCTGTGTTAACGCAGTACCGAAGTTGCAACCATTCTTTGTCTGGATCTTTGCACACCTGGATCCACATGTTGTGTCCCATGGCATTGAATTTGGCTATTCCTTGGTACTGTGCGACCGACTTTGGAGTTATCCTCCAGCTATTGGTTATCTTGTATGTCATGTCTCCCAGGTACCTAGAAAAGGTACTCGCATTTCCACTCCTCTATTTCGGGTCTAAAGTGATCCCTAAGGATTTGTACCGTGTTGTGCGACATTATCCCACTCTATCAAAAAAGTGTGAATATGTGGGTTCCCTCCCTCCAATCATTGCTATCAGCACTATCAACCACTAGTAGTGGAATTCGGTCCCTAAGTCCTATGCATATTTGTAGTCATCTAGGAACATATTCAACAAATAAGGGGCCCAACTTAGCATGGTGCCATTTGTGCACTGTGTTGCTACTGCTACAACTCCTACGGGGACCTCCTCCTTGCAAAATTTTTGAAGGAGTTTGCACGTCATCTGCTTTGTTTCCATCCTAGTGGTTGTGTCACTAATCCATTTGATGATTATATCATGTGACCCTCTCTATGTTCCGTAAGTATTTTTCATTTCCTTCATGAGCACATTCTCCTTTTGTTTGCCATACATGTACTGCACGGGATTCTCTCCATTTTATTGTAGTCCTATGATGAAATAAATTAAGTCTACATCGATGGACACTGGATAATCCATCCACAAGAATCCTCCATCGAGGACCATGAGTAACTATTTGATGCAGTCGTTAACATCTTTCCCCCTGTCGAAGTGAGGAATCTCTAGAAAATTAAGTATCCCTGTGTTGACTAGTCCTGTTATCCATTGTTTCGGCTGCAACATCGGATCTCCTAGCATCCATGTGCCCAGGCTTTCCATGTAAACCTATTGCGTGAATTCTGGGAACTTTCTAGTATTAAACACATCATGGTTTTCATATCTCAATTTTTTTACACAGCCCAACAATCTTGGTATGGATTGCACCCCCTCTGGAATGTGCGGTAAGACTATAGATTCCTCTGGATGCTTTTGCAGGGATCTCAGAATAGGTTGTTTCCTTTTCCTCTTTACTCACGTGCTAGATGGACCAACCTTTGGTTATCCTTCTTCCCTGCTTGAATCTAGTTGTCCAGTTATATCTTGAATTTTCACTTTGTCTTGTTGTACGTACCCTACCATTGGTTGTGATCCTGGCTTGTCAGATGCAGTTCTCTCACTATCAGTTCCATTCATTTGGTGGCCCAGGTTTTTGTCACAAGTTTTCTATCACATACGAGTTTTGTTCCCCTACACTACTCTATGGTTCAATGTCCATTCTTATTGTCGTCCGAGCTTTCCCCTCCTCCTCTACAAGTGTGGTCCTTACTGTTTCATCCTGTGATGAAGGAATAGCTTCGACATCGATGATTACCTCTGGTTATGCATGCACCTGTTCTTCCCACCTGGGTTCTTACAACAACTAGGTGTTGCTTCATGTTTTTCTTGCCACTTGTCTTGGTGCGTCGACCTTTGGTCATGCCATCCTGCATATCTCTCCCTCCTGTGACTGAAATTTGACTACTAAAGTCTTCAGAATCACCTGTTCATTTCTTGTCTTCATGCTCCTTAGCTCTGCGTACGCTCAAATTCACAATGAGGGTTGTTTGGACCACTTCTTGGTTATATAAGGGGTGTCATAAATGTCGTAAATATTCTTGGAGATTCTTCCTTTTGTGTCATAAATGTTCTAAATCTTCTTCATCATGCTTCGTTAAGTTTCATAAATTCTCGGTTCACACCTTCTTTTCCCGATGATCGGTTTCTTCTTTTCCTACCATTGGCCCCTTTTCCGGTGTGTTGTAACTTTCTGGTGCACCACAAATTTCTATTGTGATTTTTCCTTAGCGCAATGTGTTTTATTTCTGCTAGTTATACCCTGCACGCAGTAAATTTACTTCTTGTTGCATTGGTTTCGCTATCTGTTGTGTGCTACATTTTCCAATTTTCTTCCATTCAACCAACTTCCTCCTCGTTTAATATGTTTCTTATTTTTCTTCTTTTTATGTATTTTTGTAATTTTTATTTCCTAACTTCTATTATAGTTCACTATAGACATGGCTTCCTTACTGCACTGCTCCTACTAAGAGTTAATAGGTTGAATATCTCTATACAGTTTCAACCGAATACCATTCACTAGACCCTGCATTTATTTTCCTGTCGATTCCTTTAGTTGCATAGATCATCCATCTATGACATACTTCACTTAATATGGCCCTAACCAATGCATTCTGAACTTACTGGGATGTTGCAAATATTTTTTGTCATAGAGGAGAACTAGATCTCCCTCATTAAATCTCTTCTTCTTTATGTGTTTGTCACACCAGGCTTTGTCCCTTGTTTTCTACACCTCTTTGTGGAATCCTTCCAGAATCTTGTCTTCTTCCAGTTCCATAAGTTGACTTAAAATTTCTTGTAGCTTATTTATGTCATATTTGTTATTGTTGCAAAATGCAGACTGGGTACCAAAAATTCTAATGGTACCATTGGTTCTTGTCCATACACCAATCTGAATGGTGGTTGTCATATCAAGTTATTGCATGTAGTGTTGTATGCCCATAATACTATTGGTATTTTTAAATCCCAATCATCTATGTTCACATTACAAATCTTTGTCAAGGCATTCTAAAAAATCTTGTTGAAAGCTTCTACTATCCCATTTTCCTAAGGATGATATGGTGTACTCTTCTAGTGATAGACTTCAAATTCCTCAGTCATAGCCTAGATGGTACTATTAATAAAATGGGTGCCTTGGTCACTCATCAAGATCTTGGGACATCCACATATTGTAATTACCTACTCAAATAAGAAGTGTGTTGTTGTCTCTGCGCTACAATCTCTTAGAACAAATATTGAAATTTCTAAACTTTGTGTCCCTCACCAAAAAAAATTGTCAGTTGCGCTAGATTTAAATCCTTGTGTTGCCTGGCGTAAGATTTTTAGTCGTAGTAAACCTATAAACCTTTCTCCATTTTCTTCAAGCTTATCTACCATCAAAATCTCAAATACTTACATCAGAATTTGTCAAAAGTTTCAAAGCTTCACATCCAATTTGTCGAGTCCCTCCCATCTCGCTTTGTTCACAATTCCTTGATCTTTGAAAAGGGTCTTAAAAACGCCAAGTTGTGTTTGTTATGTTAAACCAAGCTATAATTATACAAAATTATATATAAATTATATTGTTTTAAAATTGTTTTATATAATTTTAAAATAATCTTTTATTATTGTTTTAAAGTTTGGTAAAAACAAAATTAATAAATAAAAGGCTTCTTTGATTTTTATGCAAAAATATTGGGCCAATTACCTAACGGGCCCAATCTCCAATTAAAGCACCTGCAACACAACACAAGTCAGCCGAGATCGAGCACCCAAGTGCCATGCATCAAGTCACATGGAGGAAGTGTTGAAATTACTAAAAAACAACTGAGAGGGGGGGGGGTGAATCAGTTGTAAATGAGCTTAAACAATTTTATGTCTATTAAAACATTTTTAATCTTTCTTCAAGTGATCATCAATAATATACAGCATATGGACAGTAAAAGTAAAGAACATCAGTCACACATAAAGTATACATAGAGACAGATTTTCACGAGGAAGCCCATAAAGGGAGAAAACCTCTTCTTCTTCGAAATGATAGGCAGTCTTTTAAGTTCTGTACATCATCTATAATTGAGAATCAAATCAATGTGAGGCTACTACCTCTGTTTTATAGGCTGCAACTTGTTTGAGAGCACCAACTCTCTGATTTCTCTAGCACCCACGAGAAGGAAGCTCCAACTCCCTGGTTTCTCTAGCACCCACTAGAAGGAAGCACCAATTCCCTATATGTTCCAGCACCAATTGGATGGAAGCACCCACTTCCAGTTATACAGGCTCCAACCTGTATAACAAAGAACACATGTTCTCCCTTGCACCACCCTGCCACCCTGGTTTCTCTGGCTACAACTAGATGGAAGCTACAAATTCCTGTGTTCAAGCTCCCACTTGAACCTTTGAGGACAAAAGTCCTCCCGAGCACCTCACAACCTCTCTAAAATATTAAAGAATTAATACACAGACAACTTATGTAGATATGTCAATTCTTACCAATCTTTTTCTGTTCTGTAAATCTGATCTTCTACAAACTGTTTAGCAGGTCTTCTCTGCATCAAATTTTTCTGTCATTCTGCTCTGCTTCTGCTCTTTCTGTCATTCTACTCTGCTTTTTCTCTTTCTTTCATTCTGCTCTGCTTCTGCTTTGCATTTCATCTCACTCTACACATTTGTTAAATCTCATGCTACGCATCCTCTCATTTCCCCTTTCTTACTGTTTCGTTCATTTTCCATCCAGAACAGCCAACCACATACAGTCTGTTTCATTTTCTTTTATACACCCACCCACGGTGGTTCAACTTCCCATCTCCTTAAACAAAAAGAAGACACATGTCTGAGAAACTGAGACGCCAACTAATCGGCAATCATGAGTCCATTTTTCTAATGGATTCGAAACTGAGGAGTTAACTGTAAGAGAGTACAGTAACCCTTCGATCAATGCTTGACCTAATGGTTCAGATCATTTTATGATTTCCCATATCGTGAATTTGCCATGCCTGATGTTCAATGTTCTTGTCAATTCCAAATCCCGATCCACGAAATTCCGTAAAGCAGTCGGATCAACGATCCAAATCATATTTAGATCTCACGGTTCAGATTAAGTCGAGATTTCACTCATCGCGATTTCAACAGTTTGGATGTTCGGTGTTTTTGTCACTTCACATTCCCGATCCTCGACACTCCGTAAAGAAGTTGGATCAACGGTCCAGATCACATCTTGATCTGACGGTTGCAGTTACATCGCGATTTCGCATATCACAATTTTGTAATTCATGTTGCATTGTTTCTTTTGCCTCTCCATATCACGATTCGTGAAACTCCGATATGGGGTTAGATCAACGGTCCAGGTCTGATCTTGACTTGACGGCTGCGATTGAATCATAATATCGCATATCACGATTTCAGAATTCTTGCTGCATTTGTTTCTTTTCCTCTTGATGTTGTGATTCACGAAACTCCGATAAGGAGTTGGATCAACGATCCAGATTCAATCTCAATTCAAAGGCTGCGATCAAATCGTGATTTCACATATCGCGATTTCGGAATTCTCGTTGCATTGTGTTCTTGCCTTTCCATGTTGCGATTCACGAAACTTCGATAAGGAGTTGGATCAATGGTCCAGATATGATCTTGACTCAATGGCTGCGATCAAGTTGCGATTTCGCATATCGCAAAATCAGGATTCCTGATGTTAATAACCTTTGACATGTTCAACACTCGATCCACGAAATTCTGACACGAGCTGTAATCAACGGTCCAGATTCATTCTCGATTCAATGGCTGCGATTAAAATGGAATTTCGAATATCATGAAATCGGGATTCCTGTGGATAATATTACATGACTTCTTCAATTCTCGATCCCTGAAATTTTGACAAGGACTGGAATCAATGGTCCAGATTCATTCTCTATTCAATGATGATTGGGTCCTGTGTATCGATGATAGCATACGATATCTGTTCATGCCATCTTCACTGATGTCGTCTGTTACTTTCTGCCATTCTTCTGTTTGCCTGTCTGTTACAAACTTACTTCCTGTCTGATACAAAATTTCCATCAATGACAAGCATTCGTTGTCTCTTCTATATTTTCCAACAATCTCCCCCTTTGGCATTGATGGCAACACAAGCACCCATATGCATTCGGACTCGACTCTGCTCTCGAAAGATATCTATGCATTCAGACTCGACTCTCCTCTACATTCAGACTTGACTCTGCTCACAAAAGAGATCTATGCATTCAGACTCGACTCTCCTCTGCATTCGGACTTAACTCTGCTCACAAATGCATTCAGACTCGACTCTGCTCCTGAAAGAGATCTATGCATTTGGACTCGAATCTCCTCTACATTCGGACTTGACTCTGCTCACAAAAGAGATCTATGCATTCAGACTCGACTCTCCTCTGCATTCAGACTTGACTCTGCTCACAAAAGAGATCTTTTCTCCCCCTTTGACATCAATTTCAAAGAAGAAACATTCTTCCCCTGAACTTGTTGCAAAACATACTCCCCCTATCGTCTATAAGAATCTAGGAAATACACCAGATATTCAATAAATACTCCCCCTGATCAGGTGAACAGATTAGACACAAGAAATTATAACCCCCAAATTTTGACGAAGATATCCAAAAGGGGTCGCTGCTAATGGTTTAGTAAAGATATCAACAATCTGTTCTGTAGACGATATATAATTCAGCTGAACAATTCTGTTTGAAACTTGTTCTCTAAGAAAATGGTACTTTATTGGAATATGCTTAGTCTTGGAATGAAGAACAGGATTCTTGGAGACACTTATGGCACTGGTGTTATCGCAATGAATTGGAATAGGATCAGTGTAAGTTACCTTCATATCTACAAGAGTTTGTATCATCCATAAGATTTGTGTGCAGCAAGTAGCAACAACAATGTATTCTGCCTCTGTAGTAGATAAGGAAACGGATCCTTGCTTCTTACTAAGCCATGCAACTAATGAGTCAACCAGAAAGAATGCTCCTCCACTGGTGCTTTTTCTCTCATGAACACAGTTTGCCCAGTCTGCATCTGAATAAGCAGTTAACTGGAAATTCTAATTTCTAGGGTACCACAGTCCATATGTCATTGTTCCCTTCAGGTATTTGAATATTCTTTTGACAGCTACCAAATGACTTTGTTTAGGAGCAGACTGAAAACGACCTACCATTCCAACAGCTTGCATTATATCGGGATGAGATGTTGTGATGTACAAAAGACTGCCTATCATATAGTGATATGTCCTTTGATCAACATCAGGTGAGATATCATCTTTGCTCAGCTTACAACCAACCACCATAGGTGTGCTGATTGTAGAGGAATATTCCATCTGAAATTTCTTCAACATCTCTTTCAAATATTTTTCTTGAGAAATAAAAATTCCTGTAGAGCTTTGTTTTACTTGTAGGCCAAGAAAATATGATAGTTCTCCTATCATGGATGTTTCAAATTCTGTTTGCATGGAATTAGAAAACCACTGGACAAATGATTCATTAGGAAAGCCAAAAATAATATCATCTACATAAACCAAAACAACTAGTAAGTTATCACCTTCAGACTTAATGAAGAGGTTACTGTCAACAGTACCTTTCTTGAACCCTTTTTCTTGTAGAAATTTGTCCAGCCTATAATGCCAAGCTCGTGGTGCCTGTTTTAGTCCATATAAGGCCTTCTTCAGCTTACAAACATAATCAGGAGTATCTGTCAATAAGTATCCTTCAGGTTGCTCCATATATACTTCTTCTTCTAGATCTCCATTAAGAAATGCTAACTTAACATCCATTTGATGCACTTTAAAGTTCTTATGACATGAATAAGAAAGAAACATTCTGATAGCTTCCAATCTTGCCACTGGTGCAAAAGTCTCATGAAAGTACTGACCTTCAACTTGTGCATATCCCTTACACACCAATTTGGCTTTATTTCTAACAACTTGTCCTTTTTCATTCATTTTATTCTTGAACACCCATTTGGAACCTATTACATTCTTATCTTCAAGTCTAGGGACAAGCTCCCAAGTATTGTTCTTCTCAATTTGATCAAGCTCTTCATTCATTGCTCTAATCCAATTATCTTCCTGACTAGCTTCCTCAAAA
>JASDQU010586955.1:106252-117254 GCA_032191745.1 Picea mariana | reverse complement strand
GTTGTGTGTAACAAGGGGGGGCATACCTGCCCCCCCTGGGATCCCCCTAGGAAAGCGCTTGGTGCACACAACAAAGCTCTAGTGGTAGGGATCGTCAGACGCAGTTGTCGTATCTGACGCGCCCACACACACACATGCAAAGAATATAACACATATACCCAACAAGGGTTGTCTTTACCATACTTCAACTATTGCAGATATGAATACCTAAAATCCCTCTTACTTTGTTGCTTAAATTTCTTCTCAATTTTGACTACATATCGATAAGAATCTCCCAATGAGGAGATGTCCAAGAAATCCATCTTTGTTTGGAGGTAGCTATGCATACCATTATGATAATTCAAAACCAGGTGCCACTCAAATTATTTGATACCTAAATTTGAGAATAATGTATGAAATATGTTAGTGTATTCCGACACCGTCTGATCTCTTTTCTGATGTAGAGTCGTCCATCTCATTTACCAGTCATCATAGTTTTTGACAAGGTATAACTCCTCCTTTAGGGAATTTACAAAATCCTCCCAAGTGGGTTTTATCCCGAATGGTGTAGATTCATCTGCATTATACCTCTCCTAGTAACCTTCCCACCAAACTTTGACATGGGGAAGGGATTTAAGGAGCGCGAAGGTGATCTTTTCACTTTTTGAAAATTTTTGGACAGATTAATAACCTTCTAGTAGATTCAACCATTTTTCTAGAGCATTTGCATCTATCTAGACTTAAAATAAGGGGATATCAAAATTGAATTGTACCTTGAAGGGTGTCGCACCTTCCAGATGGCTTCTTCTTGAAGATGCCTTGGCCACCATCGGTATTCGTTGAAGGATTTGAGCAAAGTTGACCATCATCTCATTCCTTTGTCGCAAGAGGGCTTCCTTGAGCAACATCTTGAAAGGATATCATGCTTTCTCATCTCTCTTTTCTTCCACCATGGGAGGTCTCTTGGGATGGAGAGAGTGGTTGTCCTCAAGATAAACTAGCTTGAGACCCAACTCTCTATACCTTGGCCTCGTCGGGTACATGCTCTAAAAATGAGAAGGAGTAGATTGCTTTGATACCACTGATCCAGATTATTTTGAGAACGACATGAAGACAAAAATATAGCAGAGATATAACAAGGAAATATTGCTAGAAACACAAAAATATAGTGAAACCCAACTTATATTAATGAATAAGAGAGGAAAACATTGAAAAACACAAACTCGACTAATGGGGTAGCTTATCTCTAAAAAGAAAGCGATGTTGGTTATGCTTCATTCACAACAAGATATACATCAGTACACTCCATTGCATGCTTAAAGGGCCTCCTTTACCTCAATTATATATGAGAGAATGAGAGGAGAAAAATTCCCATGATGCATGTGGGATACAATGGACTAAGTTTATAAAATTTCATATGAATGTAAAACACTAGGACTTCTCGAGCAGTCACCCATCCCACTACTAATCTAGTCTGAGCACTCTTAACTACAAAGTTCTAATAGGATCCGGTGCATTAACGATATGTTGTAGACATGTACATAAAACCACTAGGAAATCATTAAATGATGTCTATAATTAAAAAATGAAGATGAAATTACATTCTAATCCCCATCAAAAGGGTGAATATCGTGGTTTATCAAAACCATAGGCTCGAAATGTTGATTTAGTGGAAAAGGTGGATGGCCACCAAGATCCACCTATATCACTACATGACAAAAGAATCTGTTGGCGATTCCACTCTTTTAGAATGTCTAAATCAAGTTATGCTAGGATGGAGGATATTATAGATGCGAGGTATGTATCCTTTGATTTTTCAAATATTCCTAGCTTTCCAAATCTTGTACCAGATAGAGAAGAATGGGGAAATTGTCTTCCGAGGTTTACAGTAGAATATTGGTAAGTTTCTGTTGAGAATTTATTGGATTTTCATTAATGTATGCATCAGCTAGGCATTATTCATGAGGATATTTTGATTAATATGTTCAGGTATTCCCTGAAAGGAAATGCCAGAGAATGGTGTAAATATTTACCTCGATCCAACATTTCTTCGTTGAAGGAATTTCATGTTGCATTAAATTCTTATTGTAATGGCATGTATTCAACTTATGTCCTTTATGTTGAATGATGTGAAGAATTTCAATTGTTTCATCATTGCTCCAACCATAAAGGTCAGGATGTTAGTTCTATTCGGATGCATGAATAGACAGTTACTTATAATGAATCTATCATTGAGCATGTTGTTTCTTCTCTTGAAATTGCTGAAAATACGTTGTTGGTTTTTGATGTTCATGATAATCTTGTTGTTTTGAATGCCGCTAAAGAATTTTTTTCTCAAGAAAATTATCAACAGATTCAAGAGGATTTTTTTTCCCATAGTTGTTATGAAACACATGATTTTCATGGGCTATTTCAAAGAGAACAAGAAGATCACAACCTTATAAATGGAGCAGAAATTACAAAGGAGCAACTTGGTCTTCTAGATTGGCTAGAGGTTTTTCATGTTCTTCAAGATCCAGTGGAAATTTGGATGGATTCATTCTTTTCAAAGTTCCCAAATGTTTCATATTTCAGCATGACATCAATTTTCAGTTGTGAGTATGGATTTTACATGGAATTTTTGTTGCACTTGTTATGTACTTTTTGTACTTTCATGTGCATGCAATAAGGTATGACAATTAATCGATTTCACGTTTGGCTACATTGGAAATTCGATTAAACATGATCAAGAAAAGTTTTAGCTGAATAGAGTAGGAAAATAAGCTCATGGATTGAGAATTTGGTTTTTAGCTTAATTTGGTTTGCAATAGATTCGTGGAATAATGTCTTGAATAGACCAATGGAGAAGCACTAGTGCCAATGCTTGTCATTTTCTTTTCAGATTGATGATTTAGTTTTCAGATTGCTTCAATATACAAGGAATTTTGGGCTTGTAGTGTGTGGATTGGTTTTGGATCGGAACAAGTTCCAGGTTACATGATTGAAATTTAAAAAGGAACATCAGTCTACATGTTCTTAGGACCTCACAGGGAGGAAACTATCCCCAATTGGAGCCAGTGTTAGCACTAAAATTTACCCCATCAAAATTTGCGCAAATTTTGTTGGCTTCTTATCGCCTGATCTCAATTTAATGTATGTTGTAGAATATCTTCATGATTTAGTGGGGAAATATGAAAACCGTGTGAAAGGCACATTATCGAAAGTGTCTTATTTCAGTAGTGAAACCCCGCCTTTTCTTTTAAAGTGCACTACTAAAGTTTTTAAAGTTTATATAACAAACTATGATCAATTTTCTCAAGTTTGATTGAAATTATTTTGTCTTGTTGACATGGGATAAAGCCCCACTGCAAAAAAAACAAATAAAAGTACCAATGCAGGTTGTCTGAGGGTTTAGATCCAAATGCCAAGTGTTAAAGAATGTCATTTGCCATTAACAGAAGCACTCCATATGTGTTGCAATCATTGATAGGTTTCTTCTTTAGAGGCTCTACTTTGATGCTATCAAATACACTCACGTGTTGAGGAAAATGTAATACAAGGGTTCAAGAACATAAAACAACTACAAGCACCTAAGCACTTGAGTCACCAAGTGTCAAATGCGCCAAGGAGAACCCATAAGTCTACTTAAGAATAGAATGCATCGAAAAAGTAAATGTAGAGGTGTTGAAAACCTTATAGTACCCAAGGATCACTCATCTCTTATTCAATCAAGTATTCAAAGTGTTCACAGAAAATTACAAATGTCAAGTTGGGAAGCAAAATCCCTACTTCTATGCCTTCTGCTTTTATGTTATTACATGATATGTGAAGTGGGTGACATAAATTATATGGTATATCATATTCATTTTGTTGTTGTAAATGGTAGGAAAATCATTGGAGTCACATTCCCTTCTATTTCTACTCCCGAAATCATTAAAGGTGACTTTGTAATAGAGATTGGGAGAAACATCATCCATGGCAGTGATGTAGCTGAGAGTGCAAATAAATTTCACTCTGGTTTCCAGATGGTGTCGTGGAATGATAGAGTAGTTTGCAATTCTTGGATTTATTAGTAAATTATAATCCAAAAGCATACCATATCTTTCATTATATGCAGAATTAGAGTCAAGTCAAAGTCTTGTAACTATTTCTAATGGTATTTCTATGTGTCAAAGTTCATTGTCAAATATCTTGGAAAGCACCCAGGTTAGTGCCCAAGTTCTCAAGCACATGAAATCAAATACTAAGCCAAATTTTATAGTGCCAAGTTTCTCCCACTCAGAAGCCAAACGCCATTGATAAAATGTATTAAAATATTTTGGTAATGGTTTTCGTGCACGATTGAATTCGATGGAAATTGTGTTTGATAGTCTGGTACTCATCACTGAACATTTCATAGAAATACCTTCCACTATGTACCAGGATCAGAGTAACCTAATGGTGACAAACATGTTTTTGTAGAACCTCTCTTTATTTTATTTGTGTCTCTTCTAGGTGTCCAATTACTAGCTAGCAAACATAAGGTTCAATCTTTAAATCAAATCTTACCCATATTTTAAGGAAATAATTTCAGCAATTCTAGATTTGATCTATATTTCTAAGCATAAATTGAGGTAATCATTTAGTATTCGATGGAGAAATATTGCTTCAAATATCTAAATTAGGAATATTTTCAGTCCTCTCAAGTAGCATATTTAGTGGTAGAACACATCTTGGTCACATAAATCATCTCCAAATTTTATGGTAGTTGTGGAACATATATCTAAAATTTCATGGTATTGGATCAACATCCCAATAATTCAATCTAAGATTTGGAGGTAGTATTTGAATATCTAATCTATATTTTCAGGAAGAGGATCGATCAAAGAGTCCCAAATTCCTTGCAACAAATCAAAATTTTATTTTATTTTAGTTTATTGATAGGTTTTATTTCCTAGAAGTTTGCAATATCTGGTATTGTATTGTATACTAAAATTATGATTTTGAATGTAATGCGGGGGGATCTTTCTTTTGGTAAGAGGAGGTTTGGTTCTGTGATTTGGCATCTTATTGTAAAGTTTATCTTTTTATTAAGAAACCAGTTAATACACAGATCTCATTATTGAAGTATCTTAGTGAGTTTATTTTCAAACTTGTGTGTCTCTGTACTCTTTCATACCCTTTTTCTTCTTACTTAAATGGAATGATTGTTGATGAAGCATTCATTAATGATCCTTTTTTTATGGATTCCTAAGCAGTAAATCATTTGTTGTGATTTCCCATTCATCATAAGTTTCATTTATTTATTTGTATTAGTAATTGGAAATCATTTATGATTATTGGATCTTCATTCTTGTGAATGTATTGATTGAGCAGCCTATTAGATTAATATATCCATATATACATGTTTCTCATTTCTTCCCTCTTTCAACCTTTTTGCCTAAGTGTATGAGAATTAATTTCACTTACCTTCAGTCCATGGATGTATTGTATGAGTCTGAGAGTTGCCTTTGATCCTCTATCCCAGTCTCAGTCTACCTAATCCACCATCCCAACCAACCAAACAATTCTATTTCAATATGTGTTAGGCATACTCCTCTTGCAGTTGAGAGCATCTTCTAGTGATAACAAGGACCTTATTCTTAAGTTCGTTGAATTCAAAGAAAGGGAGATCGAGGAGCTTTGTTACCATATTAGTTTGGCACTCTCTTCAGTAGTGACATATGAGGGAATGTGTGGCACTCATGATCTGAGGGAGGAGCCTCTTATGAAAACTACACACAAGGAGTATTGAGAGTTGTAGGTGTATGAGGAGAGTTTTGACACTGATGGTTTTGACCGTGCACTTGTTTTGCATTGCAGGGATCATGAGTCATTTTTGTTGGTTCAAGGCTTATATACATATATGGTAGTTCCTTGTGGACCAACCAACAAGGAATTATATGCACCAGTTGATTGGGGGAGTGATTATAGGACAGATGTGGATACATCACTCTGGGATCCAATTTTAGTTGATATTAGTAGAGTGATTGATATAGTGGCATATATAGGATATAGGGTAGTACATGATGATACAATGGTGTGTAGTAGTATACAACAATATACAGTGGTGTACGGTGGTGTGCAATGGGTTTTTAGGATGTTTCCCCAAAGGAGACCTCCAAACAGGGACTTCAGACATATCATTGAGTTTGGTTCACCCGGGATTGATGAGTGGATGGAAAAGTTTCATGGGGAGGAATATTCCTCAGAGATTAATATTTGATTGGGATATCACCATATTAGGAACAGAGAGAAGGATAATCAAAGGATCTCTCTTAGATGTTACCTTGATTCCTTGGTCATACCATTGGGGTTGACCAATGCACCTGATACTTTCCACTATTGCAGGCAGTGGAAGTGGAAACTAACACTATTTTCTGATGTCAATATTATACTCAGCAGGACATGGAGGATTCACCCGATTCGGTTGGGTGAGGTAGGTGGGATTATAGCCATATTAGGGTTCTTTCATTTGGGCCATGTGGTCAAAGCACAATAGGATATATATATTGTATTGGATCAGTTCATATATATTTCAATTGTTAGTGTGATGGAAGGAATTATCCACTACGAGGATTGCACACATGTAGTTCCTGAGTCCACACCTTTGTCAGTGAATTATGGGTACTCATATGAGTAGAAGCACCGTATGTGTTAGGGGTACTTTACAGGGAGGTGTTTAGAATCCATGGATTACTTGAGTACATTGATAGTTATTGAGATAACAAATTACCTGATGAATTTTGGCAAGGGACGAATAGATTAACAGGCACAAAGTTGATACCTAGTGATTGGTTGCCACCATATGATGGAATATCAGGGACATGGATCATTTTGAATCTGAATATTATCAGTATGGAACAACAACAACTAGAAAGTATTGGGAGTGGTGGACTTCCAATTTGGTGGTGGGATCCAGGAACCCATTTGAGTGATAGATCGGTTTAGATGATGATGAATGAAAAAGTTGTGATAGTGATTGGTCTGCTTTATTTTTGGGACTTCAAGAAGGGGGAGGTAGAGGATTTATCTATATGGAAGGGAAAACTCGAGGCCAACTGTGGATTTGCATAATTATAATTCACTAAGACACATTTGCAGGGGAGGATTTAGGATAATGGTTTTAGTCCCTTCAGGGAGTTCAACTTAGGGTTCCATGAGAGGAGGATCTAAAATGGGAGCATTGGTCTAATGGTGATGATCAAAGTAGTGCAGTATCAACATGGTGGTACTCTTCTGAGATTAGTTTTGGACCCTAGGATTACATTTCTTGACAATTCAACTACTATTAGAGATGTGAGCGTTGATTTTGACTCTCTGAAGTTTAAATTTGGGAGGATTAGTAGTGGTTGATTGGAGGAGTGGTATTTCGAGGAGTTGACTGAATTCATGTAGATTATGATTTCCTATCTTATTAGGAGAATTCAGGTGGATTCTAGTATTTTCACCTTGCAGACCAGTGCTATGAGTAGAGGGTACTTCACATCATACAGGCTAGTGTGAGATCTTGGCAACTTTAACTTCTACGAGGTTCTTTTTTTTAGGGGCTTGTTGGATGCTATGTTGGGGGATTTTCCAGATGATTCTTTGAATATTGCAGTAGAATGAGGGTGTTGGAGTATTAGGACTTTTCCCTCTGACACTTGGAGATGAGGTGTAGTGGATTCCCTATCAGTTGATGACCACATAGACTTTTCTATGATGTTTTTTTTTAGAGTTGGGATACATTGGATGGGTATGATCCTTGATAGTGGATGTGATCATTTGATGCATTAAAACTTGTGGATTCATAGTAGGCATGATGGTCAGATGACTATGATCAGAGTGGCACAACATCAACGTGGTGGTTCCTTTCTGAGGATATCTTGGGACACCGTGATTTCATTAGGAGACAATGCAACTATTGAAATGGAGGCGAGAACCAAGTTTTTCCTTCATGATATTGGTTCTCTAGTAGAGAAGTTCCTTGGTGGGTTGATCAAGTTTTTGTAGCACCGAGTGACCTTACTCATGGGCGGTTTTCAGGAGACCTTATATGTCAATACATTATTGGACAATGTCTTGAGTGGAGGATGTTTCACCTCTTACAAGGTGGTTTGGGATCCTGGTATCATTTTTAGTTTTAGTATGGATCAATCGATGGAATAATTTCAGATCATGACGGCATTTATTGAGGACAATAAATATTTGGGAAGGGAGGATTTTTCATGTCCCCATTTTTGGATTCCCCTATTCAGTAGTGGAAATGACTTTCATGGTTTGTTGGTGAAAGAAAAGGGAGTCAAAATGGGTAATTAATGTCACTTAGGAGATGTTATGTATTTCAAGTGACATTAGATTCGTAAGTTACTTATCTATTATTAAAAGTGACTTTTAATCCTAAAGCGAAATAAAAAGGGGAATAAGGGTCATATTTGATTTAGTCAAAAGGGGGATAAGGGTTACATTTGATTTGGTAAAAAAAGGGAAAGTTCTAGAAGGCATGGAGAAAGTATAAAAGGAAAGGAATAGCCTCACTTAGATATTATGATTTGATCTCTCATTTTGGAAGTGCTCTTAGAGTCATTGTTTTTTAATGGTTTATCAAAACCCTTCCACTATCTGTTTGTACTAGCAAATATGGGTCATTTTGTGAAGACTATTTCCACTCTCTTGCGATGTTATGTCGTGGCTATTGTGATGAATATTGAGTCTCTGAAATGTCGTTTTATGTCACATGTCAATTTCAACAAACTTGAATTAACGTCACAAGAGCAATGACCCTAGGGAACTTCTCACGATTGTGACAAAAAGAGAAATATCGTCGCCAATACGACAATATTTCTTCGCAATTGCGATGACTGTTGTGACGAAAATGTTCGTTGTTTATATAGAAAATTTGTTGCAGCATTTTTGTTGTTGTAGAACTTGCGATGAAAAAAAAAATTGTTTAGATAGTGAATGTGTCGCAAGAACGACAACATTTCGTTGTTTATATAGCAAATGTGTCACAGAAATTTTTGTTGTCGCTGCACTTGCGACGACAGTTTTTTTTTTGTTTATATAGCGAATGCATAGCAGGAACGGCAACATTCTGTTTTTTATATAGAAAATGTGTCACAGAAATTTTGATGTCGTTGCACTTGCGACGACAACTTTTTTTGTTTATATAGCGAATCTGTCATAGGAATGAGAACATTTCGTTGTTTATATAGCAAATGTGTCGCAACAATTTTTGTTGTCGCCGCACTTGCAGCAACAATTTTTTTTGTTTATATAGCACATCCATCGCAAGTATATTATGGTCATCGAAATTGCGATGAAAAATATTTAATTAAAAAAAAAAAAAAATTTATTTTAGGCTACAATTTTAATATTAATATTACCATATTAATAACTATCAATAGAAAACATTGACATTATTTATTATTTATATTAATAACTTGTTTTGCATGGGGACTTGGTGTTTTTTCCAACAACCAAGCAAAAGCTTATGCACTTTGGAAAGGATTGAAAATTTATAAAGGTTCATGTGCTCAATCGTTGGTTGTAGTGAGAGATTCAAATACAATTACTAACCATATGGAATTCATTGTGCGCTAAAATAGTCTCATTCAAGGTTACAAGGTTACATATAAAATAAATAATGCAATATAGAAAATGAAATAGTCAAAGAAAATGTGTCTAAATTGAAATATGTGCTCGGGTGGTACAACAACTATTTGATAACACTTATTTCAATAGGTCAATGAAAATGTATGGATTTGATGTAAGAGTTTCACATGGTGTATTTAACAAATACAAAACACAATCCTAAGACTCTAACACGACACTAATGACCTTCACTCAAATAGTTAAATAGTAATTAGGCCTTCCAAGTGCTTCAATGTATGGTGATGCAACCCACCATAGAAAACACATGAAGGCATGAGAGGCACTATGACTCCACTATAGGGGAAGATGAAAGGGGACCTTTGGGAAAATAAATCCTCTTTCTCCAAGGTCATTCTTAGAACTCATATTTTTCTACAATGTGCCTTAAATGAAGCCATATACCTTATTTGACTTATCAACCAATCCTTGAATCTATGTAATGTTGATACTGAGAGGGGGGTGAATCAGTATCAAGAACAATTTAAAAAACTTTTTCAACTTATAATTAAACCATTCAATTATATCCAATGAGAAATGAACAATAGTATAAGAGTTACACCAATACACCACAATACACCATGCATAGTATATGAGAAATAATCAATAGTTTTTGTTCAAGGGAAGTAATGACTTCCAAAGGTAGCTACAACTTCCAAATGTAGAGGGAGGGATAAACCTCCAAGAGGTAGATACAATCCTCCAATATAAAGAGAGAGTTGAACTCTCCATCCTTGCCCCTTCCTTCCACCCAATAATATATGAGAGATAATAAAACTTTACATTAAATCATCACCATCAANCTGCAATTCTTCAATTCTTGGAGTACTCTGATCCTGTAGATAATATTACTCAATGTATTCTCTGAAACTCCTCCAATTTTCACTCCTTGAATCCTCCCCAAAAAGAGGTTATAGAATGAATGGTAGACTTTATTCAATTCTGGTCTATTCAGAAGACCCAACTTGTACAGCATGCCCTGTGCTCAATATTTATCATCCGATTATAAAACTCACACACAAGAAACTAAAGTTTGTATTCTTTCCAATGGAAGTGTTCCCACTTCATTTGGATTATGTATGAAGAAGTTAAGACTATTTTACTCAGAACATTTGTTTATCGACTAGCTTCAAGATTGGTCACAAACCCTATCTTCCACAGAGTGTATCTCCATAATTATAGCGAATAAAGAGGTGAAATTTTTACCAGAGGTACCTTTATATGTCTTCTCAATACCATATATATTTCACCATCTGAATCATTCTAGAAAACAAGTTATATCAAAAATGGTAAGATGACCTGAAAATAACATACCTTAGAACACATCACCAAAAGACTTCATCCTCCCTTGAAATTTGGCCTTCTTTCTTCTTATTACCTCTGAAATTCCACT
>JASDQU010586955.1:95236-106232 GCA_032191745.1 Picea mariana | reverse complement strand
GATGACCTGAAAATAACATACCTTAGAACACATCACCAAAATACTTCATCCTCCCTTGAAATCCGGCCTTCTTTACTTCTTATTTTCTCTAAAATTTGACTTGTATCAAATGAATGTATAATGATGTTTATTTATACCATTTATGTCACTTCCTTTTAACATTAGGGCCGACCTGGCACTTTCTTATTTTGTAATTATTTTCTTTAATTATCTTCAGGGCCTACATGTACTTCCTTCTTCAATTCACTTTGTCATCTTCAAAAATTCATTTCTCCTCAACCATGAGGATCCACGTTACATGCCACATACCACCGAAAACAACATGATGTATACTATCCATCCATGGGTGTTGTATATTCATGTGTATTTTCCTTCATGTCCAAATACCTTCATCAATATTGTGGTCCAAAACCCATGACTAGGGTTGACATCAATGACAACAACCAATCTTCCAACATGTAAGAGGTTGGTGGGGAAAGTCTTTTCACATAATAATGGGAGCATGGGTTGAGTACAATCTTCATGACATGGTAAGTGTAAGATTCCTACATTCTTCTAGTTATAGGTAATGTCATCCATCATTTCCACCAATGATATCATTGTCATTGACTCTAACATTGTGGGAAGCACTCTAACATTAATTCTCTACATATTTCATGTTTTATTCTCCATTTCCAACCCATACCAATTTGCAAATTAACCAAAATCAATATCAAGAAGAGGAAAATTCTAGACTTTGGTTGAAATATAGTGGTTGTAGGTGATCATATAGGATAGGGAAGATAACAATTCATCATTCACTATCCATTATATACTCTTTATATCCTTGAGAAACAAATATAGTTCTTTTAGGAAATTATTAGAAAGAATACAATAGATCAAGCTCTTTCTATTCACATTAAAGAGAACTAGAGAGAATAATATATCTAAGGGACCATGAAGTACATAAAGTGAATATATTCCTTATGTTGCATGTTGTAGTGGAAGAGAGTTCCTTATCTATCACGAGATGAATCAAATCCTTGTAATGCTTTGTGTTGAGAAGGTTAGGTAAGAATGTGAGTAGAAAGGTTGGGACGACAAATATAGAATCTTATTGCTTGGTCTTTTCACCATGGTGGCCTCATAGCCTAGGTTGGTGGTGGTATCTACACTAGATGGTTGTGGTTCAATGGAAATTTTCTCTTACATGACCAATCTGTTGGACCAATTTTTGTTAAAAGATAAGTCTCATTCTTTTGTTTATGAATATGCAAACTTAC
The DNA here is from genome assembly GCA_032191745.1 of Picea mariana. NCBI lineage: Eukaryota > Viridiplantae > Streptophyta > Pinopsida > Pinales > Pinaceae > Picea > Picea mariana. The sequence goes on along the minus strand of JASDQU010586955.1, from coordinate 104,970 downwards.
TATTACTCCTAGTCATAAAAAAATTATGTGTTATGCATGCTATGTGTCATTTTTTTTTCCTATTTTGAATTTAAGTATACAAGGAAATGAAGGAAAATTCCATGATGCAAGAGAAGAAAATGATTTATACCTTTTCGGAAATGTGTTTTGGATCGTGGAGGTGACCACCCTTCAAACCTACATTTTTCAAAGACATTAAAAGGTTAAATGAATGAATAATATCTAAATATCTATGAGGAAATAACCATGTACAAGTGCAAAGGAAGGCTACTAGGTGGGCTTGAAACAAGAGAACTCTTAGCTCACACATACACAATACATAAGATAATACACCATGTAAAAACTCAAGTGCACCACTATCTAAGGGAGTTTTAGCCTTTGGAATACATTGTGCAAGAAGATTAGATATGAATTCTACCTAATAAAATATCATCCCATGCTTGAGCACCCCATGCATAATCAAAACCCATCTTAACCATATGTATCTAGTGCATTGTCTACCATACAAGAGGTTCAAGAGAATTGCTAAGGTTTGAAGTTCTCATAAGAATGGAGGGAGGCCATGAAGCCTAAGGAAATGGATGGATGATATGGAGTTCACTATAGTTTAAAATTTCTTAGATATTTCTAACCTATAGGGTTACATATAAAATAAATAATGCAATATATAAGATGAAATACTCAAAGAAAATGTGTCTAAACTGAAATATGTGCTCGGGTGGTACAACAACTATTTGATAATATTTATTTCAATAGGTCAATGGCAATGTATGGTTTTGATGTAAGAGTTTCACATGGTGTATTTAACAAATACAAAACACAATCCTAAGACTCTAACACAACTCTAATGACCTTCACACAAATAGTTAAATAGTAATTAGGCCTTCCAAGTGCTTCAATGTATGGTGATGCAACCCACCATAGAAAACACATGAAGGCATGAGAGGCACTAGAATTCCACTATAGGGGAAGATGAAAGGGGACCTATTGGGAAATAAATCCTATGTCTCCAAGGTCATTCTCAGAACTCATATTTTTCTACAATGTGCCTTAAATGAAGCCATATACCTTCTTTGACTTATCAACCAATCCTTGAATCTATGTAAGAGGTTGGTGGGGAAAGTATTTTCACATAATAATGGGAGCATGGGTTGAGTACAATCTTCATGCCATGGGAAGTGTAAGAGTCCTACATTCTGCTAGTTATAGGTAATGTCATCCATAATTTCCATCAATGATATCATTGTCATTGACTCTAACATTGTGGGAAGCACTCTAACATTAATTCTCTACATATTTCATGTTTTATTCTCCATTTCCAACCCATACCAATTTGCAAATTAACCAAAATCAACATCAAGAAGAGGAAAATTGTAAACTTTTGATGAAATATAGTGTGACACAGACCCCCTGCCCTCGGGCCGAGATCTGCACAGGATCTTCACTAAAACCACACCAAGAGTTAATAAAACCCTTTGTTTGAGCCACAAAGGACTTTAGGTTTTGGGAGTTGGAGAGTCCTGATATATCCCCACAGCTCTTGCCAAATGTTGAAATGTGAACTGTCAACGAGGGCTGACCGCTCCAACGTACACCACCCATTGCCACTAAATTCGGCTTTTTGGGACTCTGTGTACCAGGAGTTTGCGATTCTCGATTCCAACTCACTTGCCGCACCAATTCCCAAATTCTGAAATAGCGACCCTTTTTCGAGATTTTGTGTACTGGGAGTTTGAAACTCTCAATTCCAAAATTCACTTGTCTCCTCTACTTTCCGGACCCCGAAATGTCGAAGTGTCAAAATGGCTCTTTCTGGGATTTCACAAACCGGGAGTTTGAAACTCTCGATTCCAAATCACTGCCTTCTCAGTTTCCCAAACCCCGAAATGCCGAAATGTTTAAACGCCACTTCAAAAATACTTTGTGTTTTGTGACTTCAGGGTTTTCAATGCAAAGTGCCCCGACTCCTTGTCAACAGAAATGTCGAAACACCAATCCCCAAAATGTAGAAGTTCCCTTCAAGGATACTTCATGTTTCACGACTTTGGGCTTTTCAATGCAGAGGGCCCTGGCTCCTTGTCATCAAAATTACCGGTATGCCGAACCCTGAAATACCAAAATTTCACCTTTAGCAATCCTTTTCATGATTTAGGTTTTAGAGTGACCAAGGATTTTGGTCTGCACTCCAGACTTACGGATCCCAAAATCCCAAAATGATATGATGACTCAGACAGACCACAATCAACGGTCCATGTTGGTTCTTGCTGAAAGGGTGGCGGATTCATCCAACTCCTAAACACCTTGCAGCTCCTCTGGAACCTACGGTCCTTGTGACTTCACGAGTTCTCCACAAAGAATTATGACCACTAGATGCACTCCTCAATAACTTATGTCCAAATGACTCGACACTCTCCCTCCTGAACTTAACTTCTATGAGACGATTTCGGCCTCCGTCTCCCTTTGAAGTGTTTCGATCTCCGTCTTCCTTTGAAGTGTTCAAAGGTGTTATCCCTCCTGAGCTTTTACTTATAAACTCAAGCTTCAAAGATGATCCCTACTCGCACTCCTTGTGGAAAACCTTCAAATAAACTTTGGTTATTTGGATCTCCGACCCTGTGCACTCCTTGCAACAGTGGTCCTTCAACCTTCCTTTTGCATTTATAAAATCCAAGGCTTCAACTGGCCTGCGCACACCTTTCACGACTATGTGATTCACTTGCACTTCAGCTAGTATGAGAACAACGACATCTCTCTTGAGCTTTCTGAAATAAAACTCAGACCCTTGTCAACATACACCTTGCAGATGTTCGCTACACTCCTTGCAGGAATTCTCAGGAAGAGAAACAAATGAAACTCATTTTTCTCCTCTCTCAGAATTCATACACTCAACATGAAATCATACACATAACACAGCATTGAAACAAATGCATACAAAGAAACAAAGCAACTGTAAACATACCATTCATAAAATGTAAACAATAAGCATCACAACACCATGAAAATTGAGTCAAAGCTTCATATATTAACTCAAGTTCTTCTGTACATGGGTTCTTCTCTATTGCTCTTTGCTACAGCTCTACAGCTTATGAATTCTGAATGATCCTCTATTGTTACAATGATACAAGAGTGAGGGTGTCTATATCCATTTTCCCTCCTACTCTCTAAACTGTCTAATCTATGAATTCAAATCTACCTACTTTCATTAATTACGTATAAATGCCTTTACATTCTACAGATGAGAGCAGTGCTCAAGATCTGCTTACAAGATCTAAGATATAAATGTAAGTACGCTTCCCCCAGCTATCACATTAATATCCGCTTCATTAATTTTTCAAAACATTTCAAAAACGTGCGCTGGTGGTTTTCCAGCTGTCTTCCACCTTTTATGTTGCTTGCTTGCTTGGTTGCTTACAATGCTCATGCATCATACTCCCTCACTTGAAAATTTTCATGAACTCCTGTTCATGATATCTTGCATGGTCTACCCATGCTTTTGAATTTCTGCTTCATTCTCCCAACTGGCATCTTCAACTGGATGTCCCTTCCATTTGACCAAGTATTCAAAATACTCTTTTCTCCTGGTCTTTTTTCTAACCCTTTTGTCAATTATGCTTTCCATCTGTGGATTTTCAGCTACAGGCATTTGTTTTTTCCATTGAACATCTTTATGTTCCTCCTCTGCTCCTGCTTCTTCAACTCTGTAAGGGTACAAATCCACGACATTGAATATCGGTGAGATTCCAACCCCATCGGATAATTCAATATCATATGTGTTTGCCCCAAATTTTCTTATGACCTTGCACGGTCCAATCTTTTTCATCTTCAGTTTGTTATACATTCCCCTTGGAAACCTCTCCTTCCTCAGATGTGCAAGAATCAGATCACCAACTTCAAATTGAAGTTCACGCCTGTGTTGATCTTCTCTCCACTTGTATTCTTGACTTGAACTCTGCAATCATTCCTTAACTCGGATGTGAAGCTCCTTCATTCCTTCTGCAAAGTCCTCTACACTAGCACTCCTAAATTCATTTTATTCTGAATCTTTCAATTCAGAAACTCCTCTTGGCTGCATTCTATATAAAATCTGGAATGGACTCTGCCATGTTCTTCTATTGAGTGAATCATTGTAAGTGAATTCCACCTATGTCATAATGTGATCCCACTGACTGTGGTGTTCAGTCACTAAGCTCCTCAGCAAATATCCCAAGCTCTTGTTTACGACCTCTGTCTGTCCATCTATTTGAGGATGATATGTTGAGATAAAAGACAAACTTGTCCCCAACTTCTTCCATAAGTTCCTCTAGAAATTCCCTACGAACTTGGTATCTCGATCAGACACAATACTCTTTGGCAAGCCGTGAATTTTGACGACTTCTTTGAAAAACAGGTTTGCAATATGAGTTGCGTCGCTGGTTTTCTGGAATGGTATGAAATGTGCCATTTTTGAAAATCTGTCGACTACCACAAAGATCGAATCATATCCTCTGTGTGTCCTTGGCAGTCCCAATATGAAATCCATGCTCACTATGTCCCACGGTCTTTCAGGTATGGGCAATGGATGGTATAACCCTATGTCCTGCCTTTTTCCTTTCGTGTGCTGGAAAATTCTACATCTATCCACAAATTTCTTAACATCTGTCCTCATCCCTGGTCAAAAATATGATCCATTCAACTTTGAGAACGTTTTTTCATGACTGAAATGTCTGGTCAATCCTCCACTGTGCTTTTCCTTCAGCAAATTCTCCCTCATGGAGCATTTTGGAATACATAGTTGATTTCCCCTGAACAATAATCCTTCCTGGATCATGTATTCAGTCCATTGTCTTATATCCTTGAGAATTGGATTCTCAAATGCTTCATATGCCTCTTTAAAATCTAGATCATCCTTGTACATTTCTTTAAGGTTATCAAAACCTAAAGTCTTGACTCCGAATTCCTGCATAAGCAAACATTTCCTGCTCAAAGCATCAGCAACTTTGTTAGCAGTTCCAGAAATATGCTTAATCACAAAAGTAAAATTTTGCATGAATTCAACCCATTTAGCATGCTTTTGGTTCAAATTATCCTGTCGAGTCACAAATTTCAAAGCGTGATTATCGTTGTACAAAAAAAACTCCTTGGGAACCAAATAGTGTCTCCATTTCTTCAATGCTTGTATGACTGCATAGAATTCCTTGTCATATGTGGAGTACTTGATCTTCTCTTCATTCAGTTATTTGTTGAAGTACACAACCAACCTGTTGTCTTGGCTCAAGACCACTCCAATTGAAAATCCACTCGCGTCACACCTGACCTGGAATGTCTTACTTAAATCTGGAAAAACCAGAATTGGTTGCTCCGTGATCTTCTTCTTCAGCAAATTGAAACTCTTTTCTGCTTCCTCCATCTAATGAAAACATTTATGTCTTTTCTTCACCGTATCCATCATCGGTACACTAATTCCACTGAAGTTTTGGATAAATTTCCTGTAGAATCTAGCCAAACCATGGAAGCTTCAAACTTCAAACACGCTCTTCAGCGATGGCCAATTCTTAATCGCCTTTATCTTTTCCGGATCCATTTTCAACTCATTTGCAGAGATAAAAAAACCCAAATAAATGAGTTATGTCCTCACAAATGATGATTTCTTCATATCGATCAGTAATTTCTCTTGTTGTAATCTCCTCATTATTACAACTAAATTATTTAAGCGTTATGCTTCTATTTTGCTGAAAATTAATATATCGTCAAGATATACAATGACGAATTTCCCTATGAAATCCTTCAAGACTTCATTCATCAACCTCATGAAAGTATTGGGAGAATTCGTTAAGACAAATGGCATGAAAATCCATTCATACAGCCCCTCATTTGTCTTGAATGTTGTCTTCCATTCATCACCTTCTCTCATTCGAATTTGATGATACCCTCTTTTCAAATCAATCTTTGAAAAACAAAATTGCTCCACTCAAGCAATCCATCAAGTCGTCCATCCTTGGCAATGAAAATCTGTATCTAATGGTAATATTATTGATCACCCTTGAATCTGTACACATTCTCTAGCCTCCATCTTTCTTTGGCCCGAGCACTGTCGGAACAACACATGGGCTCAAGCTTTCTCAAACCAATCCTTTGTCTATTAAGTTATGGACATGCCTCTTAACTTCTTCATTTTCCTGCGGCGTCAACCTATACATTTCTTTGTTCATCAAACTGGCCCCAGGTATAAGATCAATATGATGACTTATACTCCTGATAGGTGGCAACGAACAAGGTAGTCCATCCACTACTATATCAGCAAACTCTCCCAGCAACTCCTGGATTTCTTCTAGTAAATCATCTATCCTTGTACTGGTCAAAACAATTTTGGACTTCCTGACCACAATAAATTGTGGGTCTTCCTTCTTCTTAACCTCATCAAAAAGTTCCTTCCCACTCATGAGAAGTACAGTGTTGCTCGTCCTTGTTTTCACCTCTTTATCCTTAATTGGCAGCAACATGTGAGTCCTACCATTTTTCTCCAGGGTGTATGTGTTCTTTCTCAGATCATGAACTATGTTTTTGTCATATTTCCATGGTCTACCCAGCAATAGATGACAAACATCCATGGGAATGACATCACATAATATTTCATCTTTATATCCTCCTATTTTAAATTCAACTAAACACTATTCAGTGACATTTACCTGATGTCCTTTTTGTATCCATGAAACTCTGTATGGGCTTGGATGTACAATAGTCTCCAGCTCCAACTTTTCTACCATCTCTGTAGATACAAGATTTTCTTTGCTACCACTGTCCACTATGACCTTGCATACCATGTCTTTGGTTTTGCAAGCAGTCTGAAATAGACTGTTTCTTTGGGCTGGGTTCTCTGCCTCCTTCTCCAGCTTCAAGAGAACTTTCCTCATCATCAAGGATCTTTCGCTCTCAGCGTCTTCTACCTCAACATTCCATCCTTGAGCTTCAGCAATGTGAGCTTCACCACCATCTTTCTTCTTATCTGGACACTCATAGGATTTATGTCCGATTTTTCCACAGACAAAGCATTTCACTTCACCTCCTCTACCTCTTCCTCTTCCTCTGGCTCGAGGAAAAGTATTTCTATCAACATATTGCCTTCCCTGTTAGCTTCCTCCTCTCTTAGGTTGAGTTTGAGATTTCTTTCCCTCTTCTTTAGGTCTCTGAGTTATGTCCTGGGCAATTGTCTTGCCGCTACTTTGATTTCTGCCTCAGCCTCTTTGACCTTGCTTCTGGCTCGGCTTCTCTTCTGCTTTCAGAGCCATCTGATAAGCATCTTCCACAGTCTGAATGGTCATCATGCTCATCTCATCTTGAATGTCATATCGCAGACCATTCATGTACCTAGAAACTTTTTCATTATTGCTTTCCCGATGACCTGCTCTGATGTTTATCTTGTAGAATTATTCAGTGTATTCTTTCACTGACATCAACTTCTGTCTCAAATTCTGCATCCTCCGAAACAAAGTGATTTGATAATCCCTGGGTATAAATTTGACTTTCATTTTTGCAACCATTCTATCCTAGCTTTTGATTTTTTGCTTGCCCTTGCAGCGTCTGTCAACCTGCAGTTCATCCCACCATAGTGTTGCATGCCCTTTAAGTCTAGTAATGGCATGTTTGACTTTCTTATCTTCCTCGACATCCTCATAGTCGAAGTATTTGTCTAGAGCTCTAATCAAGTCTAGAAGTTCTTCAACATCCAAGTTTCCTTCGTACACTGGAATGTCCATTTTTTCTCTAGCACCTATCCTAGCAACAGCCCTGAATAAGCGTTCTTCTACAGCATCTTCGACTGCAACTTCTTCGTTTCTAGCTTCATCTTCACTTTCAGCCTCATTGATATCTCTAGCGTCAATTGTGTGCCTCTGTGTTGTCTCCACAGCATCAAGCCTGGCACGTAATTCATGCATCTCTCTTTTCCTTGCTAGATCAGGTATTTGTCTGTCTCTTCTTCTCGACATTTCTCTTTCCTCTGTTGGATCAGGTATTTTCCTGTCTCTTCTTCTCGGTGGCATGGATGTAAAATTTCCTCCCTTCTCTTTGCTACAGAAAGCAAAGAATTTGTTCTGAGCTCTGATACCACAACTGACGCAGATCCCCTCCTTGGGCTGAGATCCGCACAAGATCTTCACTAAAACCACACCAAGGGTTAATCAAACCCTTTGTTTGAGCCACAAAGGACTTCAGGTTTCGAGAGTTGGAGAGTCCCGATATATCCCCATAGCTCTTGCCAAATGTCGAAATGTGGATTGTCAACGAGGGTTGACCGCTCCAAAGCACACCACCTGTTGCCACTAAACTCGGATTGAGTTCACGATTCTCAATTCCAACTCACTTGCCACACCAATTCCCGAATTCTAAAATAGCAACCCTTTTTTAGGATTTCGCGTACCGAGAGTTTGAAACTCTCAGTTCCAAAATTCACTTGTCTCCTCTACTTCTCGGACCCCAAAATGCTAAAGCGTCGAAATGGCTCTTTCCGGGATTTTGCAAACCGGAAGTTTGAAACTCTCGATTCCAAATCACTGCCTTCTCAGTTTCCCAAACCCTAAAATGTTGAAATGCCGAAACGCCACTTCAAAAATACTTCGTGTTTTGTGACTTCGGGGTTTTCAATGCAAAGTGCCTTGACTCCTTGTCAATGGAAATTCCGAAACGTCGATCCCCGATATGCTGAAATTCCCTTCAAGGATACTTTGTGTTTCGCGACTTCGGGATTTTCAATGTAGAGGGCCCCGACTCCTTGTCATCAGAATTTATAGTATGCCGAACCTCGAAATACCGAAATTTCACCTTTAGCAATCCTTTTCGCGATTCGAATTTTAGAGTGACCAAGGATTTTGGTCTGCACTCCGAACTTATGGATCCTAAATTCCCAAAATGATCCGACGGCTCAGACAAACCACGATCAACGGTCCACGTTGGTTCTTGATGACAGGGTGGCAAATTCATCCATCTCCTAACCACCTTGCAGATCCTCTAGATCCTACAGTCCTCGCAACTTCACGAGTTCTCCACAAAGAATTCTGACCACCAGATGCACTCCTCAATGACTTCTGTCCAAACGACTCGATGCTCTCCCTCCTAAACTTAACTTCTATGAGACGATTTCGGCCTCTGTCTCCCTTTGAAGTGTTTCGATCTCTGTCTTCCTTTGAAGTGTTCAAAGGTGTTATCCCTCCTCAACTTTTACTTATAAACTAAAGCTTCCAAGATGATCCCTGCTCACACTCCTTGTGGAAAACCTTCAAATAACCTCTGGTTATTTGGATCTCTGACCCTGTGCACTCCTTGCAACAGTGGTCCTTCAACCTTCCTTCTAGATTTATAAAATCCAAGGCTTCAACTGGCATGTGCACACCTTGCACGACTCTGTGCTTCACTTGCACTTCATCTAGTATGAGAACAATGGTATCTCTCCTGAGCTTTCTAAGATAAAACTCAAACCCTCGTCAACGCACACCTTGCGGATGTTCACTGCACTCCTTGTAGGAATTATCATAAAGAGAAACAATTGAAACTCATTTTTCTCCTCTCTCAGACTTCATACACTCAACATGAAATCATACACATAACACAGCATTGAAACAAATGCATACAGAGAAACAAAGCAACTGTAAACATACCATTCAGCAAATGTAAACAATAAGCATCACAACACCATGAAAATTGAGTCAAAGCTTCATATATTAACTCAAGTGCTTATGTACATGGGTTCTTCTCTACATCTC
>JASDQU010586955.1:40960-59585 GCA_032191745.1 Picea mariana | reverse complement strand
GGATTGATACTGAATACGACGACGATCTACACTAGAAAGATCAGGCCAGAAAATTTGGGTTTGGAGATAAATGATAATGTCTCCATACCATATGTCATCTAAATTGATCAGAAAGAGAGACTCATCAGAAAAGGAATCCTCTGTCATAGTTTATTTCTTAGTGGAGGGAAGGTCACATATCAACTCGGAAAAAACCAAAGATTTCTTTGATTTTGCATGCTCAAAATCCTAGAGAATCACTATCCATTTGGAGTATTTTCCCCCGAGCAATTGTCGAGTAAGTATGTGTTGCATAGGGTTGAAATTAGAAATAAATGTGGTTTTGTGCAATAAGACATAATGACGAAAACATTGAACAACTTGAACAACTGCCAAGGCCAGTTTCTCCACATGTAAATATTTGGTTTCGGTGGTCGTGAGACTCCCACTCAAATAGTAGATAACATGTTCGTCATGTGAATCATCCTCTTGGGATAGAACCATAGTGATGGTAGAGTCTAAAGTAGCTAAGTATAAGAAATAATCTCGACTATAATCAGGAGGAAATAATAGTGGTGTACGGGTTAAGGCAAATTTCAAAGCTTCAAAGGCTTTGTTTGCAGTGTCGTCCCATACAAAATCATGACCCTTCCTAAGAAGTCGAGTAAAACCTTTCTTTAATTCAACATAATTGGGGATGAATCGACGTAAAAAGTTTATCTTCCCTTGCAAACTTTGGGGTCCACCCTAATCCCACGTGTAGAAACGATAAAACCAATAAGTTGTCTGGACTCCACACAAAAAATGAATTTATTTGGATTCAATCGTATGCGATAATAGAAACAGCATAGGAAAATGGCCCGTAAATGTGCCAGGTGATCTTGATGATGCATGGAATGCACCGGTAAATCATCTAGGTAAGGTGGTACAATGTGATTAATGTCATGAAAAGCGTAATACATAGCATGTTGAAAAGTCGCACCAACATTATTGATACCAGAAGGTAGTTTCCGGTATGTGAAGGTTCCCCAAGGGAAAATAAAAGCAGTCTTGTGTTGATCTACAGGTAAAATATTGATTTGATTATAGCTAGAGAAACCATCCACAAGGAGAAGATTTCACTCCCAGCACAGTCATCAACGATTTGGTCAATGAAAGGGGTTGGATAATTGTCTTTGGGACAAGCCATGTTGATATCCCTATAATCTACACAAACACAAATCGTGCCTTGTTTCTTCGTAACTAGAACAAGGTTGGACACCCAATCAATCAAGGCCATAGGATAGACAAAACCGTCTTTAAGAATTTTTTCAACTTTGAGTTTAATAGCAGCAGCTTTGTGTGGATGTACTGGGTGAAGTCTCTGTCGAAAGGGTTTAGCATCCGGGTAATTCTTAATATCATGTACAACAATATCTAGATCAATGTTAGGCATCTCTTCGTAACTCCAGGAAAAACGTCACGAAATTCTTGGAAAAGAGCTCTGTAAATTCGGATCTCATCAACAGAACATGAGGCACCGATATGAACATTTTCCACGATTCTGGGTTTAATCAAAATATCTAGAGGGATGGTGGGTGAAATGTTACCCAAGTTCCCTTCATACAAAACATCATGTATTGGTTCAGGAATAGCGGAAATAGTAACAACAGTAGACGGATTCGAAATCCTTTGATAACTCGCTATGGTCTCGAGTTTGAGGAAGAGGATAGAACGACGATGCCCATCGTCCCATAGGGTATCTTCCATAGACATGACTGTCATGATCATCTCATCAGTGTGAAACACCACGAGAAACAGATACGGAGATGTATCTAAGAGAGAACGAGGAGAAGGAGTTGTCGATTGAATATCTTGATAAGCCAATTCTATCAGACTTAAAGGCATTCATCGTCGTAACGAAGACAGTCGTCATATCTAGGTACTATCCAAGCGTCATAAGACTCGAGGATTTCACCAATAGTGGTTGATATCATGTTAATTGAAGCAACAAAAGGAGTAGGAATATCAGGTGGTGGAATGGGGAACGTACCCATTAATGAAGAATCATTTAGAAGACCCACACCGACATTGTCATAACTGAAAGGTGTTTTTTCAATGAAAGGTACGTTACTAGTACATGAATCAGAATTAAAGAAGGTGAGTTGATTGATAGTAACAAATTTTCCTTGGTAATGGAAAAGTATCACATGGAAAAGAGTAGAAACAAATTCACGCATGGAATCAATCCAACTACAGCCAAGTAGAAGGTTATAATCGAGAGGTGCATCGAAGACCTCAACCTCAACAGTAACCATTTTTCCTTCTAACGTAATAGATAACGAAGGAACAACACCATAAGGTTTAAACCCTGTACCATTAAAATCTTTTATATTATTGTGTGACTCATTAAGGGTAGGAGAGCTAATGGCTTTCCAACAAGTGACGGACATGACGCAAGTCGAGGCTCCTTCATCAATAATGATTTGACAAATATTGTTATTTTCCACAATAACTTGTATTTGAAATGCTAATTGAGGAGGAAGCCTTGGAATATGATCTTCCAAGTAAAATATTATCAATTTCGTATCAGTAGGATCAATTCCACCAATAGGATTTAACAGTGCCTTCCGTTGCGTAGGAAAAATTTTAAGGAATTCAAGAGCCGACATTGCATAAGGTGCCTACGCAAGATCGTCTACAATACTGTAGTTTTGAGCAGCACGAGCGTGAGGATTCAATGACAACTTACGAGCCACACCCTTAGGAGGAGGATGAAGAACTATATCTAGACTCGATCGTTTGAGATGAAGAGGACCATTAGGAGGTGAAGTTGATGGAGGAGGTTGAACCAATGGAGGTGGTGAATCTTCAACTTTCTCTTTCAAAGGAGAATAATCTTTGGCTCGAGTAGCGACTGCAACTTCATTCTTCTTGGATTCACTAGTACACATAAGTACATAAGATGTGGTAGAGGGAGAAATTTGGTCATGAATGACCAATTGGGCATGCTGCTGATAAGGAAACAATTGTGAAAAAATGACAGGTGTAGGAGGTGTCTCGGTCCCTTGCAAGAACTTAGTAACATCAGCACATCGTGGACAATCTTTCGTATAATGCTCCTCACCACAGATAATACAAGGATAATGAGGTTTTCTCTTTTCTTTGTCATCGGCAGGCTGAGTCTTGGGTTTATCGGATTGCTGATTATTATTTTTGTCCTCCTTATTATTACCCTTCAATTTCTTTTTATTTTGATTTTTACTAGTAGGTGTAGATTGAATCGAATTAACCTAAGAGGTTTTACTAGGAGAAGGAGTCGGAGGAGGAGTATTTTGTACATTAGTAGTAGTAGACTTGGGACTGGAATTACTGGCTTGTTTAGACTGAGTCTCAGCGTGAAAAGTGCCAATCACACCATCAACAGCATGAGAATCTACTGAAGGTCTTGGGGTTGGATTTGTAGACGGGTGAGGAGCATCAGGGATCAAGTCATATAATGTGTTCATTTGTGAATAAACAAGATCCAAGTATTGAGCACGACCAATCATCTTCTCTTCAGTGACGACACCACCCATGGAAACATCACGGGCTATAGGACCAATGATTGATTTGGTAAACCACTCAGCCAATAGTTGATCAGGAAGAGGAACTTTGATTAATCGTCTTCTCCTCCTCCACTCATGAATATGATCAGAAATATGAGTAGATGAGGATTTTTTAAATGAGCTCAAAATTTCAGTTCATGTCTCATATCGTATCAGTAACTGGTAATGTGTTAAAAAATCCATAGCTAAGGTGTTGAAGTTTTTGAAGAATCCTTGTGGAAATTCAATATACTATTTGTCTACCGAAACCGTAAGAGTCCATTGGAAAAGATGTAATCTAATGGAGTCATCCATCAAGGAGTTGGATGAACACCAAATATGGAAAGTCATGACATGATTATTTGGGTATTCCCCTGATCAGTTGTCAAACTTAGGAATGTTTGATGGTAACTTGGAAGGTATGACTAGCCAATAAGGAGAATGAAAAATAGGATCATTCAAAATCCTAGATAAATCCAGTAAATTCAAAGTAGCAAGAAACAAAAACTGTATGTTCACTTGAGGAAACTAGTAATTTTGAGGAGGTAGTCTCATAGGTATACCAGTAGGACCATAAGAAGTCGATAGATAGTTAGAGGGTCCTGTCAAATTAGGTGGTGGATGGTTTTGAATCAAATATCCAACATGAGTTGGTTGATTAGGTAAGTTTCCTTGGAAAGGAGCATTAGACTGAAAACCTTGACCCCAGGTAGGATTCATAGAACCTAGATATGGTTTCCTGGGATTAAGGGGTACAAAAGAATTAACTTGAGGAGGTTTCCCCCAGGAATTTTTTGATTGCCTTGGACAGGAAAATTCCAAGGTTGAGACTATAATCCAAGGGTATACTTCACATACACTAGGTTATGACCCCCAACTTGAGGTTGACCCCCAACTTGAGATTTCCCCCCAAGTTGTGGTTGGCCTCCAACATGAATTTGAAAACCAAAAGAGACATAATGACTTGTCCCTCCAACTTGATTGGAGCTACTTGGGCCAGGATGATTAGATCCTCCAGGTGAAGGTGGAGGTGGAATGTTAGGCCCCCTGGAGAGAACCTAGGTATGTGTAGGAATAAAACTACTAGCAGCATTATACCCATGAGGAACAAAAATATTAGCCCCTCCAGATGGATTCTGGGTAGGATTAGCAATAGAAGTATTTAGAGCGTTATACCCAGGTGGAAGTGAAAGATTTGATATAAGCGAAAGTGGTGTTCCAATAGGAGCTTGAGTGATTACTGCACTTCCGACATAAGCAGGTGTAACTTGTGGGACCATGGTAGAGCTAGCGAGTTGGAGAGGAAGAATTGTATGAGAACCAACCAACAATTGGTATGAGACTATGACAACATTACTGGTCGTGCTAGTAAAATTATTGAAAGGTACCGTATAAGAAACTGAATCCACAGGTGTATGTGATGCCATAGGTTTATTGGAGGTTCTCTGACATAGGTGACTTATTCCTATTTTTTCAAAAATATAGTGTCCTGAAGAGGTCCTCCAAAGAGAATGGACAAGGGCAGATCTAGGATTAAAAATTCTAGCAGTATGAACTGGAGTTATAAACGACTCACTATGTGTTGGCCCTTGACCAAGTTTTGTGGATTCTTGGTCATGTTTGACCTATATTTGGAACTTCAGTAGGCTGTTGAAGGTGGAGCGCAAGACGAAGCAGAGATCGTGGGATCTCGGCCCCTTTTAGGGATTTTTGGGTTTTTGGGCTTATGTAATGGGTATGGGAATGTCGGCCCATTAGTTTACCCATGTTTAGGCCTGATTTTGTAATGTATAAATAAGGTCATGGCACAGCAACAAGTCAAAGCATCTTGATCCAAGCTCGAGGCTTTTGAAGCAAAACTAATCAGATCAGAGTGACTCGGGATGAGTCACAAGTGAGTGTTGGGGGCATTTTGTCCCTTGACCAAGTTTTGTGGATTCTTGGTCATGTTTGAAGTATCTTTGGGACTTCGACTGGTTACCGAAGGCAGAGCGCAAGATGAAGAAGAGATCGCGGGATCTCGGCCCCTTTTAAGGCTTTTTGGGTTTTTGGGCTTATGTAACGGGTATGGGAATGTCAGCCCATGGGTTTACCCATGTTTAGGCCCAATTTTGTGATGTATAAATAAGTAGTTAGGCAATGTAGGAAAGGGTCAGTTCGATCTATGTGATTGAAGAAAGGCCAGTGTGTAAAGGGTGGTAAGTGCGCCAGTTTTCGATCTATGTGATCAAGAGTTGTAAATTCTTTGTGCATACTGTGTGAGGCTTGCAAGGCTAGTGCAAGTAACTGTAAGAAACTGTGTGAAGGATTGGTGCTATACCCTAGCTTGAAGAATAAGGATCTGGTGGAGTGCACGCAGATCTCTTGTCTTCTGCAGAGTAGGATTTTGATGCTTTGTGCCTGTAAGAAGCTTGACCAAAGAGAATAAAGAAGAGAAGAGTTGGTGGACGTAGCCCAAGGTGGGGGTGAACCATGTACATGTTGTGTTTCTCTGCTTTGTGCAATGTGTTTATGTGTTTATGTGTTTACTTGCTTAGTGCTTTAATATAGATGAATGATAGATAGATCTGTTGATGTTTTGTGCTTAATAATGTGGATGGATGTTAGATCTAATGCTTAGTGCTTAATCATCTTAGATCTGGATGAATATTGTGATGCTCTACAGTTTATGGTTTATCTGCACTGAGAGTAGGATTTAACTGCTATGTAACTAAGAACTGGATATTGATGAATATTAACTGCTAAGTTCTTTGTTAAGTGTTAAAATCACATATATGTGTCCCAGCTAAGGTTGCAGACACTAGAGTCCTGCAACCACCCCTACCTCTACCTCGGGTGAGACTTCATCTTCTTAGCAGGTGTTGCCAAAAGGGCCGGTAGTTAGGGTGTTTTTGGTGTGTTGTTGTAGCGTTGAACCCCGGGTCTACCCCTATGCCAACACTATGGAAGGGTGGATCATCTACACAAGAATCTGTGTGAGGTCCAGTAGGTACTCTAATATAATCTTCAGCAACAACGTCTCCCGATGAATTTATCCAGAGCAAAAGTGGATCTTGTACAACACTCAATAATGGATTTATAGGAATTATTGATTCCTCCAATGGAGTATAACTTCCAATCTTAGAGGCTACGTCATTATTGACTGCTCCTTCAGGAGAAGCCTCTGGTGAGTTAGGAAGTAAAGGAGTGTATTCTTCCGGATCTTCTAGAGGTAAACCTTGCATCCTACGTGAACGGCAATGGTCGATGTTGGCCGCACCAAATAAAGAATGAATAAAAGATATGGCCAACTAGAGAAACAAACAACACTCACTAATAAAATCTAGATATCAAACACACAAACAAACCTTCTTATTTCAAAGTCACTAGTTGACGACCTGCTTAACGAACTTACACCCTAGTGCAATCTCCCACACATAATCGTCGGTATACCCTCCAAGGAGCCCGAGTGAGTTTGGCCAACGTTGATTCTAGGTACCGTGAGGACTTTCCCCTCCACAGTCACCTCGTGTAAAGAATCTAAAGATATAGACCACTAAGATTACCAATTATGACAATGATGTTTGGGGAAGTAGTCGACAGTCCGATCCATGTGCAAGGGCGGGTTATCTATGCCTGTAATCAACTCGAAAAGGTCCCCACAGGATTTGGTTCTCAAATGACCCCCAATAATACGTGCAATATCTACACCAAGACCAACAAAGCAAGGTGAGCAACTTTGTCAGTCCTAATGTGACCTTGTGATTGACCCTTGTGTTAGAAGGGATTCCTAGGACAAAATGTAGTAAGTGGATTTGTACTCTCCCTATCACAAAATACTATTGTGTGTTTTGATTCTTTGGAGAGTGTGCCTTACAACCTATTCCAAAGCGTTATCCTAGCTAATGTTGGTGTATAAAAGTTCTAGAAAATAAAAGTTTCTAATAGATTTTAAATTACGTTGTATTTTAAAGGTTGTTGCTTACTTAAAAAGGAAACATAAATGAAACTGATGATGTATTTGACCTTGATCCAATAAAATGAAAGAAAAGATTGAATGCAATCATTTCATTCAATGAACTCTAATTACAATTGGGAGAAGGTTTCTCTTTCCAGAATACAAAGCTAAAAAACACAATTTCTCAATCTTTGAATGATATAAATTCCAAACAATCAAAGCTACTAACTTTTCCAATTTTCTGTTTTTAACAAATATTCGAATGCAAAAGATTTCTTACAAAGACTACTAAAAGAAGAATAAACTTCAATCCTTTCCTTTTCAAATCAGAATAGAGACCTAATCCAAAAAGAAAGAATGGTCTAAGAATTCACTCTCAACACTATTTCCCAAATCAAACTCACAATGCAAGCAAAAATGATAAGAAAACTTTTTTTTGAATGCAAACAAAAATTGTTTCTTAATGAACAACAATCCAAAACTTAAAATCAATCCAAAACTCAAACGAAATCAAGAACGACTTAGCAAACAAGAACCCAAGAACAAAGCCTTGATATTATACCCTTGTGATAAGAAGTAAAAGATGAATTTTACAAAGCTTATGAAGAAGATTCTCAATCCTTGAAAATCGATCAAATTCAAGATTAGAATATGTAAACCAATCATTCACTAATGCTAAAATTTCATCCCAGGAAGTAAAGACCAATATGAGCAAAGAAAATAAAATTGATTGTCACTCCAACAATTCCTACAGGAATCATCGCAGGCTGCAGAAGGGTACAATGCGACGATGTAGGATCGTCACAGGCTATCAGTAAGGCACAGTGCAACGTCATTGCCCTGGTCTACACAAGTAGAGTGTGATGATGAAGAATCATTGTAGGCCAAAAACAAGGCATAGTGCAATGATCTCTGAATATAAAGAAAATTTGGAAGAATGACAAAATTTCTCAATGAACTTTCAGAACCAGGGAGTCAAGATGGATCACCCACAAACTCAGAGAATGAAATTGATCAAAAGAAGGTAGGCTAAAAGAAGATAAGAAGAAAAAACCGAAAGAATTTGTATCCCCGGTATGGTCGCAAATTTTTTTATCGGACAAATCGGTAAGTGTGGACACAAACTAATATCATTAACTTCCACAGGAAGCTAGAACAAAACAAGACAGAATACAAACTTCACCTTAGACTTCATTGTCATATAAACTAGTTTAGAGAGGGACAAGTGACATACCTTTTAAATGACGCTTAATCCTCACTAGTGTCCTCCTTATCGCTCCATATTTGGATTTGCGGGATGGTGAACCTGTTTAAGAAGCACAAACCAACAAAGAGAGAGAACAAAGATATATATATATATATTCCAATGAATTCTATGTATAAGATCAAGGAGTTATACAATAAAAGTAAAGACACCTTTATAGAGAAGAAATGTATTGTTGCATCATATTAAATGGAAGTGGAGAATACAACCCATGCCTCGATGTTGCAAGGTCCCTTCCAATGGCTCTTTGCTCCAACACACACACCTTTGCTCCAATTCTTTTGATAAAGAATATCCACAATCTGACTTAGAGAGCTATCTCAAGTATAATCTATTGAAAAATTCTTCATGCATAAGCAATCCTTTGCAAACCTTATCCTTTTCCATAATAAATCCCTCTTTATATAGGGTGAAATAGGGATGGATGAGGAGATTAGGATGATCCCACTAAATCAAAGAAGCGAGTAAGATCCAAACCGATCAGAGGCCACCTCATCTTCTAGAAGATTCCCTTCTAGAACATTGGTGAATTTTATTTTTCCTTTGTTTAAGCATCAACGCACCCTATGCACAGGAAGCATACGACGACGCAGCGGTCCATATTTGGTGCAGTGTGTGATGATCAAGCATCGCCGCACCCCAAACATAGAGTAGGGTGCGATGATATCCCTTGTCATGGTTTTTAAGGAAGAAAAGGTAAACCATTGTTCTCATGGAGAAAGTCTCTTTTAATGTTTTCAGGGAACATGGAAGTGAGTTATGCACATGTTGTCAATTGATCACTGGGGTGACCAAAATAATGTGTAACAAATAGTAAAATTGATTTTGACCATCTTAAATTGAAAACAAAAAATATTATACAATCATAGAGTTGACAAAAATTCGAGATGTTGTGATGAGTCATCAGGTTCATCTGGAGACCATTTCAAGGCATTCTATGCATTGTTGGGTAACTCTTCCACCTTTGCGTAGCAAACTGTAGCTAATGCTACACATGTGCTACCTACAGTGTTTGCGTAACGCATTGATGTTTCTTGAAACTTGTGCAATCTTCGGGTGGCAACAGCTTGTTGAAGACCTGTACTTACTTCAGAACCTGAATACCCATCATGTTAGGGACCTAACCCCTCATGTAGGTAGAAAAATATATTTTGATGTAATAAAGGTCAATATTAATAAGGCCTAGAAATAAGGAAGAATAAGTCGAATGTAAGAAGACCTAATAGAATCTTCTGCTTCTAGAAGGATCTTCATCTAGATGGTTATTTTGATAGACATATTTAGTATAAATAGGAGTCGAGGGTATGAGACCTATTGTCTTGGATATTATTTTAATAGAGATCTTCTCAACTGGAGGTTGCCCCCTCGAAGAGGCAAGTGAACATTTCTCTCAGAATCAAAGTGCTTTATCTGGTGTTACTATGATATATTTTCCATATTATTGTGGTGTTGTTCCGGTTGTATTATTGTTTATTTGCCATTGATAGCATTTTATTTACGTTCTGCATACTTTTTATATCTGGAATATTACAAGTGGTATCAGAGCACTTTTCTCGGCAGAAAATTATGGGTTAAATTTTTTTTCAGGGTAGAGACATATTCCAGCATCTTTAAGCTACAAAGATCTGTCATTACGTGCATAAACCTACATTTGAGGGATTCATACATGTAGGAAATACAAGTGGTACTTAAGCGCACATCTGTTGGCCACCCTTGTAACCCCTATTGGTACCCCTTTGGGTGGTAGCACATCAGGTAGCACATGTATATATATCGGCTTAGATTTCCTGAAGCCCTCTTTAGATAAACTGATCGGCCGCCTAACTGCTATAGTGCCACCGAGAACAACACTCGGGAATATACTCTCTAGTACCTGGGTAGTCGAGTAGTATGGCTAAGGGCACAGTCTAGCCTCTTTAGTTGGTGCCTTGAGATATTGGGCCGAGTACTACTGTTGGACCCTGCACGTATATCAAAGAGATATAGCACAGGGAAAACCCTTGCATGTAGAACCCTTGAATACCTAACCCTTGGGGACGGAAACAAAAAATAAAATAGACAAGATCTATTGTCGCGCAATTGTTTTCGAGTTGCCAAATCACTACACATTTCTTCCGGGTTAAGCATTTGGGAATTTCATCACTAAGTATTCTTCAGACTGTAGTATAACTCCGCAAGTGTAAAATAAAAAGAAGTCTAGAAATTTTTGCACCATTATTTGAGACCTATTCCATTGGATTTATCTCTTCTCCCTTATCACATTCATACTTATCATTTTTCAGCAAATTTTTTGACCCCACCCGCCCCTTTTCGGTTCCCTCATCATCGTGGCCCATACCCATAGCGAAGACTTGGAAGCTTGATTCAATACCTTGCAATCTAATTTCATAGAGACCCAACAAGAAGTGAGACAACTCAGTGCCAATATTTCCACCATCAATAAAAACATACATTCCTCCATCGTCACCTCAATCGTGGAACTCAAAGAAGACCTCAAATAAGACATGACTACCCAGCTTGAATCTGACACTTCAATGATCTGCACCAAGCTACATATCCCTGCAGATTCCCCTTTATCTGACCCACCTTTTCATACCAAAGTTGAAACTTCCTCTCACTCCCATAATTTTCAGCCCCATAACTTTCAGCGTGACCTACGCCTTCCACGGGTGGATTTGACCAAATTTGATGGCTCAAATCCCACTGGTTGGGTAACTCAAATGGAACATTATTTCTATTTGTACATCATTACATATGACTTGGCCAAACTCTGGTATGTTGTTCTCCATCTAGATCAAGAACGTTGGCAATGGTGGCAATGGAGAAAAATTTCCCATCAAGGGTATGTTTCTTGGACACACTTTGTGTCAGAGCTTTATGAATTCTTTGACACTGACACCAACCATTTAGGCCATTTGACAAAGTTGAAACAATATGGCATAGTGGAATACTTTATAGCTGATTTTGAGTGACTGGATTTTTTTACAGAGGGCATGTCTAATGCTTTTTTCCAAGAATGTTTTATCAGTGGCCTTAAGGATGAGATTTGTGCCCATGTCCTCATGGCTCGTCCTCAGAGTTGGGTGGAGGCTACTAAATGAGCTAAGGAAGCACAACAGGTTGTCTCTTCTCAAAACTGAAAACCCCCTTTTATTCCTCGCACTAAACCAGTAAATCCCACTCCTCTTTCTACTCCACTAAAGATACAAAAATTGACAAGGGCCGAAATGGTTGAACGCCAACTCAAAGGCTTTTGTTATAATTGTGATGACAAATATTTTCCGGGACACAAGTGTAAGGAACAAAATATTTTTATGGCCATCTCAGAGGATGTTTCGGAAGAGGATGTTGAAGCTCCCCTTGTGTCTGAGTCACCTGAACCCACCAACATTACCCCTCCCTTAGACCCTCCCGAAGTAGAATTGGTCATTTCCCTAAATGCTCTCATGGGTTTCTCTACTCCCCAAACCCTCAAACTAATTGGCTACATCAAGCATAGGAAGGTCATCATTCTTGTTGATAGTGGCAACACCCATAATTTTATTCATTATCGCATTGCCCAAAACTAATTGCTATATCCGTGCAGTCAATAATTTCCAAATCATGATTGCCAATGGCGGGTCCATGAAAAGTGGAGGGCATTGTGAAAATGTGTGTCTCCAAATTGGTGACTACCACCTGAAATCTCATATGTTTGCTATCAACATGGGAGTTTGTGACATTGTGTTGGGTGCATATTGGACAAGGCCTTTGGGTCCCATTCTCATGGATTTTAAGGAATTAACCATGCAATTTGACTAGGAGGGACAACAATATAAGTTCCAAGGCATCACCGTCAGTTCCCCTGAGATCATCGGTTCCCATCGCATGGAAAAGTTGCTCAAAAAAGGTCATTTGGGTGTTATTTCCCAACTCCGTGCCATACAAGCAATTGAGACACCCTATGTGTCACAGGACCTCCAATCCATCATATCTAAATATCAAATGGTTATTTCCACTCCCCATGGACTCCCTCCTTCCCGTGGTGTTCATGATCATTCCATTCACATTGTCCCAGGAAGCCTTCCTCCCAATATCCATCCCTATCGTCACCCCTTTTCCCAAAAAACTGAAATTGATAAAATGGTTCAAGAACTTATTACCACAGGTGTTATCCGCCCTAGTACAAGCCCCTACTCTTCTCTTGTGGTCATAGTCCTTAAGAAAGAATGTTCTTGAAGCATGTGTCCTGACTTTTGTGCCCTCAACAAACTCACCATTAAAGACAAATTTCACATTCTTTTCATTGATGACCTCTTGGATGAATTGAGTGGCACCCAGTTATTTACTAAACTTGATCTTCATTCTGGCTACCACTAGATCCGTATGAAAGAGGCATACATTCCTAAGACTGCCTTTAGAAATCATGAGGGCCACTATGATTTGTTGGTCATGCCCTTTGTCTTGTGTAATTCTCCCTCCACTTTCCAAAGCCTCATGAATCATTTCTTTCGTCCTTTTCTTCATCATTTTGTCTTAGTTTTCTTTGATGATATCCTGATCTATAGAAAAACCTAGACAGACTATCTTTCTCATATGGATCGAGTTCTCCATCTACTCACCCAGCACCAACTTTTCCTGAAACAGTCTAAATGTGATTTTGGAGCCTCAGAAGTCGAGTACTTGGGTCATCTTGTTGGAAAGTCTAGTGTCGGGGTGGATCCTAAAAATATTGAAGCTATGAAAGACTAGCCTCACCCAAAGACTCTCAAAATATTGCATGGATTTCTAGGCTTAACAGGTTATTTTTGCAAGTTTGTTATGAATTATGGAAAGATCCTGACACCTCTCACTACACTCCTTAAAAAGAATTCTTTCAATTGGACTCCAGCAGCTACTCAGGATTTTCAAACATTGAATATGGCCATGTGCACCACTCCAGTCTTGGCCCTTCCTGATTTCACAAAGACCTTTGTCTTGGAATGTGATGCATCAGGGAAAGGAATTGGCGTTGTCCTTATGCAAGAGGGTTGGTCGTTGGCCTTTACCAGCAAACAATTGTCTGAACAAAATTTTGGCAAATCAATCTATGAAAAGGAAATGTTGTCTATTCTAAATGTCATTTCTCTTTGGTGTCCTTATCTATTGGGGAAACACTTCCAAATTAAGACAGATCATCAAAGCCTCAAGTATTTTCTAGAACAATGCATTTCCTCCCAAGAGAAACAAAAATGGGTGACTAAGCTCTTTGTATATGATTATGAGATCATTTATAAGAAAGGAAAAGAAAATGTGGTGGCAGATGCACTTTCCTGAAATATGAATATGAAGGATCCATTTTTTCTCTCTCCTTCATTGTACCAGATTGGCTTCAAGCTCTTCGCCAAGAATGGCTACAAGATCCCAAAAGTTTGCATCTGATACAANTCTCCAATTTCCCCAGGGTACTCTTGGCTCCATGATGAGCTTCGGTACAAAGGTTTTTTGTATTTAAGTAAATAGTCAAAACTTAAATCCATGGTACTTTTTGAGCTTCATGCTACACCCACAGTTGGGCACTCTAGGTTTAATAAAACCTGTGACAGGGTCAAACGTTCTTTTTTCTGGGATGGTATGAAACAGGGCGTTCATAATTTTGTGGCTGAATGTGATGTGTGTCAATGCAAAAAGGGAGAAATAGTCAAATCTTCTGGCACACTACAACCTCTTCTTATTCCACCTGCTATTTGGAAGGATATCTCTATGGATTTTATTACAGGCTTACCTAAATCGGGTAATAAATTAGTCATCATGGTGGTAGTTGATCGTCTTTCCAAGTATGCTCATTTTTGTGCTCTTCAGCACCCATTTACAACATCCTCTGTGGCTCAACTTTTCATGGATCAGATCTTCAAGCTTCATGGCATGTTGCATTTGATTGGTTTCTAATCGCAACCCAACTTTCACCAGCAATTTTTTGCAAGAACTGTTCAAGCTACAAGGCACCCAATTGCATCTCAGCACAGCTTATCATCCCCAGACTGATTGTCAAACTGAAGTTGTCAACAAGTGTTTGGAAACATATTTGAGGTGTTTTGCCTCGAAAAAGCAAAATCAGTGGGCTCAATGGTTACCACTAGTCGAATGGTGGTACAACACTTCATACCATATAGCTACCCGCATGACTCCTTTTGAAGCGGTATATGGACAAAATCCACCTTTAGTTCTCTCATATTTTCCAGGTGTATCGAAGGTCCAGGCAGTTGACCAAATGCTTAATGTTCGAGAGGCTATTCTATGTACCCTCAAAGAGAATTTGGTCAAGGCACAAAATCGCATGAAGTAACAAGCAGATTAAGGTCGCTCTAAACGTCAATTTTCATAAGGGGATCAGGTGATTCTTCGACTGCAACCTTACAAGAAAAATTCCCTCAAGGTTGACCATTGTCAAAAACTAGCACCCAAATTTTATGGTCCTTATATAGTTCTCAAGCATGTGGGACAAGTGGCCTATCAGTTAGCGTTTCCTAGTGATTCTAAGCTACATCCTATTTTTCATGTTTCTTGCTTAAAGAAGGTGATTGGAACTAAGTGTCAAACTCAAACCAACCTTCCCGAGCTGGAAGAAGAAGCCTCCATTTGGCTACAGCCACAACCAATTTTGGACCAGCGTGAGCGTCGTCTGCATCAGCGAACCATCAAGGAAGTGTTAGTCCAGTGGAAAGATACAACCCTAGTTGATGCCACTTGGGAACCATCGACCATTCTGCATCAATTTCCGCATCTCAAGCCTTGAGGACAAGGTTTTTTTTAAGGGGGAGGACATGTTAGGGACCTAACCCTTCACGTAGGTAGAACAATATATTCCGATGTAATAAAGATCAATATTAATAAGGCCTAGAAATAAGGAATAATCAGTCGAATGTAAGAAGACCTAATAGAAGCTTCCACTTCTAGAAGGATCCTCCTCTAGATGCTTCTTTTAATAGACATATTTAGTATAAATAGGAGTCGAGGGTATCAGAACTGTTGTCTCGGATATTATTGTAATAGATCTCTGATCAACTGGAGGTTTTCCCCTCAAAGAGGCAAGTGAACATTGCTCTCATAATCAAAGTGCTCTATCTGGTGTTATATTGATATCTTTTCTATATTATTATGGTGTTGTTCTGGTTATATTGTTGTTTATCTGCCATTGCTAGCATTTTATTTCTGTTCTGCATACTTTTTGTATCTGGAATATTACACATCACCTCTTGCTGACCTTTCTAACCATGTGTGTTTACAGTACTTGCATAGCGATATCTTGCTACACAAGTGTTGTGCATGACAATTTCCTAGACAAAACTACAATTGTGGCTTAGGAGGTGTTTTTAGGATGTCATCCTTCTCTGAATCAGAGGTACAGGGAGTGAAAAAAAAAATCATAAAATATCTCGATTCTAATAACATCTTCAGTCCTCTCCATCATCATAGATTTTACACTTTCTCACAATGAATAAAAATTCTAGAACAAACTCAAAACCTGTGATGACCCTTTTCTCCAAAAATAAAAAAATGTGAGGACTCTTCATTCATACTTCTGCTATCTCAACAAGAAGGTACAACTTAACTTTTCCTTAAAAATAAATATGCTAACATTTGGCTCCAATGGGGATGCTATCCTCCCAGTGAAGTAGCAAAGAAAAATAGACCACGTGCCGTATTCATTGGGTTGATCCAAAAATCTAATATCTGCAACTTGAAAACTGATCTAACTTGTAACCAACTAATTTTAACTAAAACAAAACGTCTTGCAAATGATAACTTCTTCTATCACACTCTATACACTAAAATATGCAATGTAAACCAAACTGTACTATACTTCAAACTGAAAATAAATTGTTGAAAATTATGCTCGACCAACAAGATTTATTTGCACACCTACCTACCCTAAGATGAAAATTATTGCTCAATCAAGTAATGAAAAAGTGTCAATGGAGCCAATCCATCAAATGGCTATTCAACTGAAGGATGCATTCAAACTTTCCAGGAAGGTATAAAAATTTAGAAAAATATAACTCAAGATTATGTCGAACTTAATATCCTTGATCCAAAAATACTACAAGGTTTACCTTCCTTGATGATTCCAACCAAAATGAAAAAGGATCTTGAAGAACACAAACTGCTACCCTTTCCTGAAAATTAGCAAGAAAAGATTGCCATCTATTGTTAATTGTTGTTCCTTGTTATGTTTCATCAGGTTCAAGATAAAAAAAAAATGGACATATTTGAATGCAATAGCCACATCATGTATCTGAGGAATGCCAAAAAATGACCCTTTATATATTTCAATTGACATGCCATCTTGATTTTCAAAATGATCGAGGATAACTTTCCCTTCGTCATTACTCTTCTCAAAACTCTAAACAATGACGGTTATATGTGACTAGCAGCTCTTCATTTAAATCAAACTTATTTTTCTCTTGGGTAGATGGCTTGAGAAAAGGTTGAAAATTTTCAATGCTCTGATTTTGATAAAATTGCTCTTGAAATTCAGGAAATGATTGTTCTGAAAACACATATGAATGACTGACCTCATTTATTTCTTGGTTACTTAAGATATGATAAGACTGTTTCACATCTACATCAATCCCAGAAACAGGAACATGAATGTCTACCTCAAGATGATGATCTATTTGATTTTCAGCCAAAGAAGAAGCTATGTTTTGCTGGAAATCTTCATGAACATCTTCATAAAACTTTAGAGAAGGAAAATGAGTTTCAGCAACAAGCTTTTGATCAATTCCATCTTCAGGCAAGGGAGGAGTTATTGTTTTCTATTGGGATAAATGTTCATAAAGGGCCTCTATTATTTCATAGTTCATACACTCTTCATAACCAAAATTGTTTTCATGGTATTGAATGAAGCCTTCAAAAAATTCACAACAATCCTCAAACACCAAGAATGAAGCATCAGATTCTCCTTAATACTTAAAGAATGTTATGTGGAAATCCTTAAGAGAGTATAATCTTACCTGGTTTTAAACCTTCATACCATAATCTTGCTTTCCCCTCTAGAGTAGCCATAAACATTTTCATCAAACAATCCTCATGAAATTCAACCCCTGGCCTACATATGTGTATGTGAAATTTAATCAAGTGTAAGGAAGCATCATATCCTTTCCCATCTTTGAATTTAGGCAAATAAGTTTGCCAATCTATACGAGGAAGGTGATTTGGAAAACCAGGAATGTGATGTCAATTCATTGGAGCATACCTTGCATATCTGGAATCCATCTTCGGCCAATGGAGTCACCATGAAAAAAATGAAGTTTGATTTCCTCTGAAAAATGGAGTCACCAGGTGGATGATTCACAACCTCCTTGTGTCTAACTGTTGTCCACCATCAACAATTAGATCTGAAAATTTTCATTTCTCCCAGGGAATATTTCACCTTCGTTCCCTAACAATGGAACCAACATGTTATCACTCTTTAATTTATTTGGAATGTATCAAAGAAACCCAAAGGTAACCACAAACCGCTTGGAAACTCTAATCTAGCCTTTCTAGTTTCAGAGAGGGCTCTCTCATGCAACTCGGTCACCCAGTGTTACCTCAGTAACTAGTTGTGTAATCAGTGCAATGGCTAGATATTATGTCAAAATCCAAGTTTAAAAATATTGGGGAAGGGATGAGTGTATATTCAATTGGGAAATGGAGTCAAATTCTGAGATATACTATGAAGATTAACACAAATATGTACTCCTAAGGAAATAGAGGCAAAGTAAGCATACCTTTCAACAATAAACAATATTCAGATGATGGTAAGACAGAAATAAGAAAAGTCCATTATGAATGAGAGCATCTAATAAGGATGAATTATCAATTGTAACTATAGAATAAATAACATAAAGGTTGACTACAATGAACAAAGCACCT